>JAUUDW010621990.1:0-17916 GCA_032361385.1 Panulirus guttatus
CCCAATGATACAGCCTCATCAAAGGTGACTTTCACTTACAGTATAACCTCATGCAGGGGAAGTCCAGTAACACACACACACACCCACACCCACACCCACACATACACATAATTTTATAATAATGATGATAATGATAATAATAATGTTTACCTATAGCACGATAGTGTGACTGAACATTTCCAGGAGCTGCACCCAATGTATTGATGCTGGAAACTGGACTGGATTGTTGTAGGCAAATGTTCACAACAGGTGGTATGGATGACATGGTGTGCTGGTGTTAATGTCAGCCAGACCTTCACAGATTAGGTGGCCTTCCTCACCCAGAGCTGCTTTATAGAAAGGATTTGTAGACTGCTTGTTATTGTTGTCATTTATGTATTTTTTACCTTGAAATGATTAGGTACCACTTTCTTGCAAAGGATGTGTTCATCCTTATTGATATGACCTACCCACCAACTTACATACAGGTGTATTGATTTGATTGGTACATCAGTTTTTCAAATGTTTGTAGGCTTGTGACCTCTCTTTTTTGTGACTTTGTGACTTTACCCCTATCACACCATGTTAGGAAATTGCTCTTGCAATGTTCTTGCCAGTATGATTTAAATTGTCAGTTCCTGAGCACTGACCCATAGATGTGACACTTTTTAAGTTTTCAACAAAAATTTAGAAATAATGTGTGTACTAAATGAAATGGTACCATGCTTTTTAAACTGAATTTGTATGTTTTGAGATATTATCAAAATCACATTTATCCTGATGCAAGCGGGAGACAGGAGTGGACTTTTTCATGTTAATCAATGAGTATCCATCATGTGTGTGAAAGACTCGGGGTTTTCTCTCACAGATTGTCAGCCACCTCATTTTACAAAATTATTAATAAACAAAAGATTCAGTTATATACACATACACACACGTGTCATCACAGGTCAAGTGGGTGTGAAACCTAGGCATGGCTGTCAGCCCAGAGTCTTCCCAGCAGTTCATTCTTTCCTTGAGGCTTCTCAGTAAATGGATGCCAAGCATAGGCTGGGGTGTGTGTGTGTTTGCGTGTAAACACACATACAAGTAAAGACATGGTACGTATATACTGTACAGTCACTGACAGTACAAGGTTAAGAGATGGACTAACACTATTGTGAAACTCTCTCCTTCACACACACACACACACACACATACACACCCACACAGGCCTCCATGGTGTAGCAGTTAGTGTTACTGACTGTTATTCAGCACAGGCTTGCCTAGGAACGAGCCTGCATGGGTTCGAATCCTGGATGAAGCAGTTGGCCACAGTCAGTCTAGCTGTTCATCCTTCCTTTGGGGTTGGTCAGTAAATGAGCACCTGGCTAAGGCTAGGGTGTATGTTTGTGCATACATACATACATGGAAGTAAAGACATAGTATTTAAATACAAGGTTAAGAGATAGGACAACACAAGTGTAAAACTCTTTCCCCTTAACACAAGTAGTGATCTCACACACACACACACATACACATACTCAAATAAAGGGGAGAAAGAATGAGGTCAAGAGAGAGAGAATAATTCCATAACAAAGAATGTTACCTGCCTTTTTTCATATCAGATCATTCACAGAGAATACTAGAAAGAAGTGTATTGAAAGTATAAGGAAGTCTTGAACTTGTTTCGGTGGTCGCTCATCCATGTAAGCAGTTGGTTGTGTCACAGAGTTTCTAAGGGTGTTTTTCTGATATTTGCACAGAACTGCTGCCTAGATTAGGAGTAAAAATCATTGGATTCATTATCATCACTTTTCATGATCACTTCATTATTTCACTCTTCCCTCTCCCCCAACCCTGGCCAATGAGTGTTGTTAGAGATTTTACCTTGGTATTAGAACATTAATGGCCTTTCTCAGGAGGACTTCCAAGATCTATAGATTGACTCAGGACCCATTTCAGTGCATATTCTCTGTTTTAGCTCAAGATGTATGAAGAACCAGTCACCCACTAGTCTCATGTGAGTGAGATGTGGGTTGAGAGTACGTGTCCTTTTCATGGAAAATGTATTTTTGCAAGCAGCTTTTTGTAAGTACTTTAGGTGATATGCCACATCTATTCAGTGATAGCTTTTGATGAGGGACAGTTTTTTCATTATGAGACTTGATGGTGCCCATCCCTTTATACTATCACTAGAGAAATATATCATTGAAATAATACATATTTTCATAGCCTCATAGATGTCTGCACACCCCTCAAGTGTTAAGTTCAGTTTCCATTTTCCCCGTAGACATTAATTCATTCATAAATTTATGTTATCTAGGATTAAGCCATTACTTCACCCAGGCACTTGGTCTAACATCAGCACTCATATTGTTATAAAGATGCACTTAGATCATCTCAAATAATTAGTAAATCATCATCATGATATATTCACTAACTGCATATCTGTTTCATCTAACAATCATAAATGACTTGATATCTTAAAGGTAAGCAGTTTGATGTAAGTCACACAAATACACTGTGAGTACCTGATTGCAGTGTACTGTTATAGTTCCATATTACATGATTCCTTCCCTTTATTGTGGAACGTAGAAAAACACTGTCATCACAGGGTACTTATGTTGATATTTTACCGTATCTCTTACTACTCTAGTTGAGGTATGACAGAAGTTGATTCTCGCTTTTCATCAGTTTTAACTAATGTTGTTTGTTTACCTCACAGTGACAACTGTAATTGATCTCTTTTTAATTGTACATGAGAATTTTATATTATTCTTGTCACAGTTATCCAAAGTTATTTTGAATATGAAACTCTTTAGGAAGGTACATTTAAAAATGCAGAGCATATATTTTAAAATAAGCATTCACTTACGATAATTCTGCAATTTTATTTTACCAAGGAAGAGTAAAATTGTACATTAAACTTTCCAGCTTTGAAAATGTATTATTTACATTTAGGTTTGTATTTGGAGTTGAACAGTTTCGTACATACACACAACTTCATCTTAATTTTGAATAAACTTGCCACGAAATACTTGGTGAGGTTAACATGCACAACTGTAATCCTGTTGGATTGCATAAGGCTTTACTTTCCAGTAGTTGATCTTGTTATTTATAAAAGACATTCATTTATCCATAAGATTATATGCTATTTATATTATGAAAGTATTTATTTCTTAAGAATACATAGGCACTGCTGCTGTATTGTCAATGGTGTTATTTATTGCTGTATATTGTAAGAGAAGGTGGGCATATGTGATAACCATAGATATTGCAGTAAGTGAGCAGTTAATATAAGTTCTTAGTGCTGTAGTACTGTACATTGAAAAGTAGTGATTTTATGAAATTTAAATCATGCTATAATGTATGTAAGTAAAGAAAATTTTTTAACTGGTACAACTGTGTGTAGCCATGTGGTGATGGTGGTGGTCAGCACTAATGTAAGGCAAATTTGGAGTTGCATAGGGATGGCCTAGAATTGGTGATGCACACATACAGACACACACACACACACACAAATATATATATGTATATATATATATAACAGGTGTTAACGGACCCTGCTTGCTCAAGGTTACTGCTTGAGAGAAAAGACACCGTTGGCGAGCATGTCATTGGGAATACAGTTTTGTCATAGAACTTTTCACTCCAATAGAGTCTAACTTCCCCTGCTACTGGATGTAGTGCAGCCTTGAGCTGCAGGAGCTTTTAGAAAGATCCTGGGTAACACCAGGACTCTTTCATAGAATTGGTCATGGGGCACTTTATATATATATTTGTATATATATGATTTTATACACAAATACAGTGTAAAACATATTTATCTAGATTTATGGAAGGGAGGGAGGTGGGACTGGGAATCATAGTTGTATTCTGTTAATTGATGCTTTGGGGTGTGCATCCAAGGAGCCCATGTTGGGTGGTGGAACATACCACATGGGACCACCAATACAAGGAGACACAGCAGCTGTGTTGGGTGAGGGGGCTGCATCCAGGGTGGTGGTGGCGAGGCATCAGTTGAACTGTGATAGCCAGGTAGTGACCACCCAGCAAAACAATAAACTACCCACATTATCATTTTTGTCTTATTTCCCTGTTGGTGTATCCAGGACTTTTTTTTTTGTCTTTAATTGAATTCAGTACATTAGTTGAGTCAATATTGTTTTTGTGTCCCACCACTACACACAGTGTGTATGGGACATTATGTCTTCACCGCTGCATCTTTATCTGTTTGTAAACCATCTATGTTAGTATAACAACTCAAAAATGATACATGATGCACACTTCACCGGCTATAGGAATCCCCATGGGCTTGATTTGAGGTTACTAGTCACGTTAGTTTACATGCCATATAGGAAGATTTTAATTTTTTGTAGATGTTATAATTCAGGAGTGCTGAATGATAGGAAGTTCAGCTTTATAACATTTATGTATTTAGCAAAGACAGATATGACATAAAAGATTTTTGTAAATGTATGATTTTTTATTGCTTTATAGTCAACTCCTGGTGGGACTAAAGGACTTATTAGAAAGGATTTTAAAAAGGACCTGCTGGTACAATGTTTTGTTTTTCCAATACATATGTTCAGATTTATGTCAGTTTATCCATCTTTCTCATTACTCACTTGCATGTTCTGTCTTATATCCCTGTTGTTATATCTAGCACATTTATTTTGTAGAATTTAGTACTGCAGCCCCAGCAATACAAAATGGTGCCAAACAGTATAAAGTTTTTTGCTGCTATTGTAAAAGTCACTTCCACAGTATAGTGGATGGATGAGAATGGAATGGATCAGGTAAAGAAAAACTCAGTGAGGAGAGAATTTTAATCTTGTAGCTCTTTATTCCTGCTTTTATGTGCACTTTATCTTTTTTGACAGTGTGATCAAACTGTAGGAATAGTAACAGTGTTAGTGAGGAGGATTTTTTGAGGTAGCCAACTCTTACTGTATCATGATGTAACTTCTGCCTTTCCACAGACAATTCTGTGACATGAATTATTCCTGTCAAGGATCAGGTACGTTTGGAATCTGTATTTCAATGAAAATAGGGCATTGTGTATATTATGAAGGGAGATCTTGGAGGTAGTGTACAATAGGGCTTTAGAACCCCTAACCAAATCTTATGTTTATGTTTGTCTTATTATAAAGCAATGGTTTGTGTAGATGACCTAAGGTCAGGTATATGGTATGATTTAAATCATTATCATTTTCTGATAGATTCATTAAGGACCAGATCATCTTTCAAGTGAAAGGGAAAACATGAATCTTACAAGACAAAGTAAAACTAAATGCAAAGCAAATTTTATGATATTCATCAGTTCATAATGTTCACACATGCAAAATTTTTACAAATTGTTAAAAAAATTCAGTAAAGGACAAGGAAAGAAAACAGTAGTAGCAAAGGCCATTGCTGATTTTTTTTTTATGGCTCTAATCATGGATAAAAAGTTTTCACCAAAGCCCAGCTCTGAATAAAACAAAAAAGTGGGTTAATGAGACAGGGAATAAGGAGAGAAAAAAATGTTTTTTTAGTTTTGTAGGAGTTGGAAAATCCTGCTTTATAAAAAGGACCAGGTAGTAGCTGTTAATAAAAAGACAAGGGTTAGAGTGTTCCAGTTAATTGTCTTCGGTAATACTAATAACTTATTACCACTTCGTAGTCGTTAGTGCACGCAGACAGGTAGAACCAGGGTCCTTGAAAGGAATATTATCAGGGGGTTCAAAATTTCCTTCTGGTCCCCTTCCCTTCTCCATTACTCATCCTGTTTATATCCACAACGGTTTTATGCCATGAGCTGTAAGGCCGAAAAGGGTATGGAAGATGAGAAAGGAGTGGAAGGGAGCGCTCTGTTGATTTTCTGCATTTTCTGAGATCCCAGGAAATTTCCGGGCCGCCTTTTGGACCCCCGGGCCAGGGTACGATGTACCCCCTGCACATACCCCTCTCAGAGACCCTGGGTAGGATACACTAAGATAGGGCATCAGCAAACTCACTGCAGCCACAGTCCTAGACACTGCTGATATTAATCTTGGTCAAAGAAGCAGTACAAGACGTTTGAGAAACACTGCAAGACTCGTTGCACCAGCCGTAACACAGGGATCACTAGGCAACGGTTTGGGGCTCTAGATTGTATGCAATAATCTATTTAGGTACTTCAGTTGTAGATGGCAAAGTGAAGTTGAAATAGTTGTATGTTCGACTTAGTTATAGATCATCTAAGTTAAGCATGTTAAGGGGTTTTAAATAACACTTCAACCTGGGACCCCTGACAAACGAAAGGCCATCTCGAACTAACAATATATGAACATTCCTGACGAGGATCAAGTCAAAGGCTAAGCTATCATGCTTGAGGATCGTTTTCTGCTCACTACAAATGTACGGACCCATCTCAAGGATTGTACTAATGGGTTTTATGGATATTACCGTCGTGCTTAAGGATTGTACTGTCGTTGTAAGGGATGATACTGCCGCGCTGAAAGGGTGAAGTAAGCAAAGAAAGTGCACAGCAGCCGAGTAACACTGTTTCTATCTTGTGCAGTGACTCATGTCTATAAATAGCAAGAAAATGACGACAGCTATCGTCGCTGCCAGCGAGAAAAATGCTTTTATCTGAAGGATGGTCAAGCGTTTGCCGCTAGGGCCAGACCATTGGAACGCACATCTCGCGACAGACGTCCGAGCGCGCTCGCTTTCACATCCTCCACACGGGAAAATATTTATCGTAATAGCTAAATATACACGTTTTAAGGCACAGTGCAACAGTCTGCCTATCTCTATGATATAAAAGGAAAATTGAGCTTGTGGTATATATATATGTATATATTTGAGGGCGTACGAAGAGGAGAAAGTTCTGATTATCTTGTTTATCGAGGATGTTTAACATTTTGATTTTGATTTTGGGAGCTACTGTAGTAGCTTCTGGCGATAAGACCTCAAGAGGTAAGTGTGGATTGATTTTCTTGAATGTGTTTAGCTTGGGCTGAAAACAAAGGCCTGTCGTGTTCAACCACAAGGTTACGTTACAACTTATACAAACAAATGTTTTGGAACGATTTCTGGCTTACTGAGCGCATAGAAAAACCAACCGTAAAATCCAACAGAACCTTTAACTTTCACACACTATTTTTTTCTGTTATGGGTACACTAATTCATGGCAGATCAGTTCAACATATTCGCTTTGTAAATACAGACTTTGCTTCAACGAGATGAACATCAATATTGAAGACAAGATGAAAAGCAGAAATCAGGAGAAAGTTAGGGCCGTGATATAAATCTGTGTTCTTGTTCTGATTATCCAACAATCGAGCTTAATGCGGCCAAGAAAACTCTCTCATGTCTTTTATGAAGAAATGTGAGGCAGTGCACGAATCGTTTGGCGTTATAGATAACGACCGTACTCTTTTGATAAAGGCGGCGAGTCGTACTTTGTTTTATAACGAAAAAGTTTTCAGATATTTCTCTGATTTTATTGCCAGGAAAAAGAGGCATCCGTCTGTTATCTGACTCTCAGATACAAATGTCAGATAACATAGATATATTATGAGAGCCTGCTTGATATTGTGACGAGCTTTAAGTTGTCCAAACTTGAGGAAATGGAACTAAGCAACTTAGGGTCAGGATAACGTTAATTGCTGAAAGAATCAAATTACATTACTGTTAATATAGGTGATATATATATATATATATATATATACAGATGTGTGTGTGTTTGTGTACAGGTAGTGAGGAGCGATGCTACGGTGAGCTGGGATGCCTAGTTCTGGACGACCGCTGGTGGGACCCCCTGCTGCGGCCCGTCAACCTCTGGCCCCAGGACCCGACGCTCCTCAACACCACCTTCCTCGTGCACGTCCCCGTCAGGACAGATAAGGTCGTCTCTCGCCCTTAGTCAGAAGTTAATGTTCTCTATACACTTACATATTATTCACACGCGCGCGCGCGCTGTCCATCATCGTAGGATAGAGAAACACTTCGTGGACAACGGTACAAAATACCAATATCTCCAGCTGAAGTTTTTACGATAGACATATTGAAGAGGCCAGCGGTGATAACGCTGACAGCGTCGATAACACAGAGATAATTTGTTAATCAAACTCTCTAGTCCCCTGGCCCATTGATATCCTTACCTCTGGAAGTCGGTGAAAGCATAATTACAGTCTTGGTACGTCAGATAAAGAGAGAGCAAAGATTTTTCGAGATATAAGATAACTCTATCCGCTGTTGACTCGCTTACAAGTATGTATTAAGAATTGATCAGAATAGCATATCCCTCGTCTAAATCTTCCCAATCACAGATCACTTACTGAGCCATGTTTAATTAATCTCTTGAACACGACAGTTTGACGCTTGATACAATGATACGAACGACGCCACGACCCTTGGGCGTGATGGCGTAGTCTTTGATCTTTGGCGTCGAAGATGGCGCCATCATAAGGGTCGTACGGTCGTGCTCAAGGGTCGTGACGTCTTCCTCAAGGGGTCAATCCAATGGGAATTTCATAAATGTCTTCATGAATTTACGCAGAAAATGCATCCAAATTTTCTTTTTGTACGCTAACGTAAAATACCAGGGTGATGCAATGAATTAGCTATATTAAAAATAAGGTCGGTAACTTATGCAATATGTTATGTGTAGAATAGGCACCAAGATATTACCATCTCTGTGATTATTCCCTTTCCATCTATTTTAATCAGTTTTCCTTCGTACATGCAGTAGCATCAGCAAGACAATTACATACATTTGACAACATTTCCTTCACGTTGTCAATTCTTATCCAGTTTCCTCTTCTTGCCATCATTTCTCTGAATATTTCCCTCCAGTCCAGTGAGCAAACAGTGTTCCTGTTCGCACTGTAACCTGTGATATTTGCCATCCTAACAGGAGACGAGCCGGTCCGTTCACCTTGACCCGTACAGCAAGTTGTCGTTAACCTTGTCTTCGGTAGACGCTACCAAGCCGACCAAAGTTATCATCCATGGCTACCGGGAGGACGCTCAGGTTCCATGGGTCGGGGTGAGTCGAAAGGAATTTAGTTTTAGTGTTGTCTGCATCGAGAAGTTAAATGATTGTGAATTACATCGTTAGATTTACTAAATTGTTTGAGCTCGTGGATGAGAAAACTGATGGTGCTGCCCTCTGTTGCCGAGTCCGTAATCTAATTGTGCAGCGGGCTTGCCCTCTGTGAGTGCTCTGGTAACCACATATATATCCCACAGGAGCTAGCGGAGGCGCTGCAGAAGCACGGTGACTACAACATCATCGTCGTGAATTGGGAGGGCGGTTGCAGAGGCCTTTATACACAGGTAATCCATTAGAATACTTCAGGCCCCCGAGCCGGGAACCATATGCTATACTACCCTACTTCCTTCTGGATATGATAGGAATTCAGGTCATAAGTACTGTTCTCCGGCTTATATCGTATACAACTTAGAAAATACCGTCCGTTCTGCAGGCGGTGGCCAATGCTAGGCTGGTGGGTCTCCAGACGGCGCACCTTCTCAATAACATGGCGGACGCTTTCAACCTCTCGCCCAGCTCCCTTCACATCATTGGCTACGCCCTCGGGGCCCATGTTGCTGGTGAGTGTAGCATTACTTACTCTCAGCTTCTTGCACATTACATGACTTCCTCGGGAGTGTAATGCCGTGTCTATTGACCTTGTTAATCAGCTTAATGCTCAGCGGGTTAATTAGGAAGAGAAGAGATCATTTCAAATATATAACTTTGCCTGAAATTGGATTGATATTCCCTCAATGAGGACCTATTTTTACGTATTCTTATCGAAGTTGTCTTGATGTTGTATATACAGTAAAAAAACGATCCCTGTCAACGTACACATCCATCCTTGTCAAACTCCTACTGCTGCAGGGTACGTTGGGGAGCGGGTTCCGGGCGCGGGTCGCATCACGGGTCTGTCGCCGTCGGCGTTGTACTTCGAAGGGCTGCCGCCCGTGGTGCGCCTCGACGAGGATGACGCCATATTTGTTGATGTCGTCCACACCAATACTGACGGTTTGTTTATTTTTTTTCTTATGTTCTGAGACTTTTAAGGTAATCATCAGTGGTACGAGAGCCCAGTGCTGAGTTTGCGTCGCAATTAGAACAGTGGGTTCCACTCACGGGACAATATATTTGTTGTATCGTTAACGTATTTATAAAGATGAATTACCGTGTTGCTATGATGTGAAATGTTTCAACATTTAAAATTCAGACATCCAGGTAATATAAAGTTAATGACACATACAGACATACTCCAGTTAACATTAAAATAATAAAATATTGGCAAATGTGATGATACAGAGTCCATACGAAATATTCCAACCCCAAAACTGCTGAGCGAAACAAGATGATTATCCACTGAGTGTGATCATCATCTGTGATTGAGCATTTCATGTTTTACCGAGCATTACCACTGTGTCTTCAGGCCATGGGTACTCGCAGGGTTGTGGCACCGTTGACTTCTACCCCAACGGCGGTGGCCAGCAGCCCGGGTGTACGCGACGCGCTACAGAAAACGGAGAGTCTTCGACGGGAAACCCTAGTCGTTTGAAGATCCTGGAGACCTGCAGCAGAATGCGTGCTGTTGACCTTTTCCTGGCTTCCCTCACATGTCCCAACTGCTTCCTCGGACACCAGTGCTCCGATGGGTACTTATATGCCAACGTGAGCAGAAAAAGCTGTTGAATATGGTAACGAACGATAATCTGTTATAATTCATCAGTTCTGCAGGTAGAATGAAAAATATTTGGTTTACGTTTGACCTTCAGGTATCAACTGTTGATCCTTCAGGGTATGTGCTCCTCCTGCGGGGATCCAAACACACAGTGCGGGTACCTGGGCTTGAGGGCACAGGAATTCCTGAGCCAAGGAAGGGACCGCGTTCCGCTACACCTGACCACTTCGGGCGTATCTCCCTACTCAGGTAAGCATTCTATCACCTAATGTAGCTCATAAGAAATACTTGATCAATAAGGCTAATGAATATAACCAATATTTTAGAACTGTATGTCAAAAGTATTATGATATAATTCATGGTTAATCAGATAATTTGATATGAGTTTGTAAGTTAAACTGTGACAATTGCACGTTTCGTTTCTCCAAACAGTTGCATCGTACCTCGTCTGGTTCAACTTGGCCTTCCCTCAAGCGGCTGAGGATGCAGTCGAGGGTCACCTGTACCTCACACTTAAGGGCCAGAACTCCTCCCTGACCGCCACAATCCCGGGGTGAGTCACAGTCATGTTTTGTGGCATATTTCGCAATACGGAAGATGTGTTGATTACCTGACAGTATTAGACTGGATGGTACGGTGCTACCAGGTTTGTTTACGGTGAAACCAAGACATATACATGTATCTTGTAAGACAAGATGTAGCGAATTAAAAAAATGTAGGAATGCAGTTCTGAGTTGTTTGTGTGACTGAACTGGATTACTTGTTTGAGAAGGGAATTTATGGAATATATCCTGCGGCAGGGAACGGGTGCTGTTGAACCACGGGCAGTCTCGAGGCTGGGTCCTGGGGATGGAGGAGGACCTGGGTGCCGTGCAGGAGGTGCTGGTGAGGTGGGAGTTCGACCCTAGCTTCTTCAGCTCCTGCCATCAACAGAAGTGCAACACAAACCTCTACATCCACACTCTCAAGGTCTCCCCCATAGATTACCTCCCAGAAAGGTACAGTCTTCGCTAGTTTGATTAATTAACTTGTTAGCTTCGAACTCTTGTTAATTACTGGTAAGTACTGATACTTTTAACACACACGCACAACATAGACTAAGTTTATTTGTATAGATCGCATAAGATTTCCTCAATATAATGTACTTTCTCTGCCAGTTTATAATGACAGCACTGCAGACTCGCACATTATATTAACATAATACCGTCTCACACTATTTTGTCTCTAGGTTTCCCTAGCCTTGCTAGTACTATATCAATCCTCTCCAAAGCTATTTTCGTATATTCAGAACACCAAAACATTATTTGGATGGCCATATAAGAACCCTCTTGAACCTGAAAAACGTTTCTTGCATCTGTACGTCTACAGCAGACGATAATTATATGATTGAAATGACTAATTGAAATATCTCTTTCAGAAAACTATATTTTGTGAACTATGTGTTTGTCCTGAAATTGTTTTGACTCTTCTTAGACTAACTTAACGTAACCAGTAACTCCAGTATTGTTTACCATATTAGAAATATAGATAGAGCGTCACCCAAGAATTGGAAACTAACACTCTTTAGTTAATTAACATCTAACATTGTGTGAAGTTTTCCTTTTAGAGAATCCATTCTGTATATTTACCTTTGTAGACGTTACGTTACGACACTTGAGCACAAAAGTACAGAGTCTTTGTATGATGGTCTGGCCTTTAGACCAACTCCGTACGGGTCAGGTCAGAGGCTATGTCATTACACCTAAAGATAGTAGCTTGGTGCTCAAGGGTCGTACCGTCGACCTCAAGTATCTCGGCACCATGATCAAGCTCTTAATGTTTATTTACACGTCCAGTAAACGGAAGGCCAACACCAGGCTCCTGTGTGGGGGTCTGCAGAACACGGTGGTCCCCTCGGGCGGCGTGGCCAATCTCGTAGCCATGGAAATATGTCAGGAATGGTCCCTGTAGCCTCGCGCCCCGACAGGGGGATGGTCTCTGTAGCCTCGCTCTGACATAGCTCGCTCACGGACTCTCGTCATCGAAGTATGGCATAGTCGGCTATGGAAACCCACCCATCAACTTCTACCATTGTCCATATAATCACCAACAGTTCCTAATAAATTCAACTCTTAAGACATTTCGCAGACAGGAGGCCCAGCGGGCTAAAAATTGTCTTTTTATTTCATATGATTTTAACAGCGGGAAGTTTATTTGTGAAGTCAATTCTATGATAAAGTGTTCAACGGTCATAAAACTTTGAGGTAGTATTGCAAAGCTGGACACTGTTATTGTTGAACGATACAGAAAAAAAGTATCTGTAGGAGTTTCAGGTTAGACGACGCCGAACAACGTATATATTACTGGACATTGGAGAGGTGCCTTTGGAACGTGGACTACGCAGCTGAAGAAATACGCCGAAGAAATAAACATTGGAAAACTGTATTCTTACGCATGTTTATTTTCACATGCACCACATGCCTTTCCCTGCCTTGTTATTTTCTCTGGATTCTTGTTGTAGACATGGAGATCCCTGGACTACCTATATCTGGAAAGATTTTTACTGGATTCTACAATGTCCTGCAAATCTTGCGTTTATATATACCTTTAAAAGGACTGTTAAATGACTTACGGACGAAAGAATCTAAATGAGCAATTCGTATTTCTGCTTAATCCTATATGTAGAGTTACAACCAAAACAGTCTGTACATTTTTAAAGTTTTTAAAGTCATTAAGCTGTTGGTAATGTTAGGCTTCCATCCTTATTCATCCAACTAAGTATCCTCTAGTATTTATCTAAGTTTCTGTATGCATTTATCTACCAAAACTAACATCAGTATTTATTCGACTAAGCTTCCACAAGTGATTGCTTAATTAGGCTTCCACACTTATGTAATTGATTTGCACCAGCGAGTATGTAATTAACTTTCCACCAGTATTTATGTAACCTTCCATTACCCATTTCCTGACTAACCTCCCACCAGTAATTATTTAGGCTACCACCAGCATTTATATTCAGCAGGTTTCCACCAGTATACACGTTTGTCCTTCAGGCTTCATCGCTTCTGAAACTAATGGTGATTAGTTTCACTTAAACCATTTTCCCATAATGCTGAACAACAAGACTTTTCCTTAGTGACCGATTTTACCGATTGTTATTTGATATTTCAGAAGTGATTAGTGAAATTTCTATAGGGTGGAAAAAAAAGTGTTATTTCCTGAATGGTTGCAGGATATCCTGTATGGCGACCGGATCTTCTGAATGGCAATGGCGTATCAGAATGGTCATTGACTTATAAATGGTCGTTACATGTTTCAATTCGTTACTGTCATTTATGGGTAATAAGTATTCGGCTGTTTATTAGCGTCTTCTTTAACTAATCCTTCCTTAAGGGTGGCTAATTAAGACTGGAAGGTAACATCTGAATGGTTTTTGAAGGTAATATTGCTCTTTGCTGATAAGCAGATCTGATCAGAATTTAACATGTTTTTATCAACTTTTCTTTCTGGTTTCTTCTACTGGCGTTTAGCATCACAGGCAATGTTGCAATAATTCAGTAACTATACTTTCTGTTAGCCTACAGTGGCTCTAGCAGTCTAGAAATAATGGAAAAACATTAAAGTGTAAAAAACTATCAAACTGGCAGTTAAACTTGGTAAACAAATGAAAAAAACGGGAATTTATAAGTGTCTAGTTATAAACAAAACAGTACTACTTTATAAGCTACTCCTGAATGACAAATAATGGTAACATTTTATAATAAGGAACAATTGCTCGTTATCTTTTACGCTCTCTCATTCCGTTTTGATATGAGGAAAATGGCGTGAAGGGAAACAAATTATTTTATATCTGAGTTTCCTGGAGAAGGCGGTGGTGGTGGGGGGGGGTTATGTTACGTGGACGCTAGCTAGATACCGGGCGGGTGGTGTGATGTTGGCCTACTGTTTTCACTCTCGTGGAGGCGCATCAATCACCATTCTTGTGCTCCTTATGGGTCAGCAGAACCTGTCGCTGGTGCTGGCAGCGTTTGTTGCAGATATTGATCGAGAATACGTGTGTCCAGTGAACAGAATTGCTCCCGAATTGCGTGGAGAGAGAGAGTGTGGAATTTCCGGACAGATGTTCAGTGACATTATGTGAGACAATTGGTGTGCATTGGACAGTGACGGAATCCCACGGTACAGTGAACGACAGAACCAGATTACTCGTAATTCCGGGGCTGAAATAAAGACCCTAACGATAGGGGCTGCAGTGTCTACAGCAGGGTGTGTGGGAGGGCGATAGGTTAACCGCAAGAGTCCCGGGTGGTCTGTGTCGGCTGTAAGGAAGGACAAGACGGGTTCGCAAATATATTAATATTCAACCCCTTTGGACACGATGGCACGACCCTTGGATATAATGACCTGGCCTTTGACCCAACCGTAATGGTTACGTAAAGTACACAAGAGCTTTACCTGGGAAAATCCGAAAACAAATGCAAGATAACTGTACACGTAAATCGTTATTAAACTGACGTAAACCATTTATGAGAAAGAGAACTCGCGGGCAGGTTTATTCCCTCTGGATCGCTGGACTCAAGTGATGTGGGCGTGGTGGTGGGTGTTGTGTGTGGGCGGAGTGGGCGGGAGGCACCTAGCCACACCTCACCCCATTCTACAGAGTCTGCGAGACACGCCAGTCTCTCCTAGGCCATCACTTAGGTACGTTTTATCTTTTTGTCTCCACGTTTACATAAATTATTTTTCGTCCGTTGCTTGAGCTTTAAGCTTCTCGATTGCAGGGTCATTATCCACCAATCGGAGAAACTTAAGTCCCTCTGGTGTTCAGTATCATTAACCATAAACATTCTCTGTACATATAAGGCCCTTCCCATATATGTGTGAGTTGGCTGTGCACTTGAGTGCATATAGATATATTGGAACGCCAGTCCTTAACAGTAATAGTGTGCTTAAGTATGTTGGACATTTCTGGCTCCTTTTTTTTCCCCTATTTACTTGTTAAATTATTTATATATGTGTTTTGTTCCCAGTTTTTAGATACCCGTCTCTACATTTTAAATGGCCGTGCTTATATCTATATGCCGATATGGCAGAGGCAGAAGATGATCCAAAGGCGTCATTTTTAACATTAAACGTAATTTCTTATAAGTCTTTGAGAGCTTAGTTATTTAGACTTAGATATTTTCGTAAAATAGCTCTGGTACTTAAATATATGTTGGAGATTAGTTTTGAATATTCATTCACCGAAAAAGTAGTCGAATTCATTTGCTGTAGTAACGAGAATGTTAACACATCGGCGTCTAAATATAATTTATATTGGAGAGTTTCATCACCTTTAACCAAGTGGTCAGTGGTGCGGAAAGGGAATTCGGGATTTTTTTTTTTCATAAACGTTTAATTTTAGGTTAGGTTACGTGAGATTATCTCGATCACATTATTCCTTTTTTTTTCAGTCTGTTGCGTGCATGGAATAGCATTCGCTGTCTACCTAGATCAAAGATAACCCCGTTGTTCTATATAGCTTAAGAAATAGTCATTTTGAAAATCAGTATCCAGAGAAAATAGCCCAAAGGTAGTTTGTATTTAGCCTAGAATATAGTTACTGTAGAACAACCTATGGAGTTCTTAACATGGAGGTTGTCCCATCTCGTAAATAGCTTAGATTACGCTAGTTCTTCTAACTAGCTGTTAAGTAGCCGCATCATGTGTTTCTAGACCCTCAGGTAGAAGTCACTAGTTCTATAATCTCAGGCAATCAGGGAGGGAAAGGCAATAGGCTACGCCCTTCGCACATATGGTAACATTCGTAACGTTTTGGCTCAGCCCACGACTTCCATTCTGGGAATTAGAATCACTTTTACATTATGGCTTACGAAGACATATCTATTATTCACATTAAGATTTTCCAGACTGCCAAGTAAGCCTTGATGTTAGCTCCCCCCATATAAGGGGGCCCACCCTAAATTGCTGTGCATCACAAAGCTGGCAATTTCAGTGATGTCATCGAGAACCTGAAATCAGAATTGATCAGAAAACTAAAATGACAAGTTATTATTAACTCTTTTCCTGTAACTCGAGGCAGATTTAATCTTTCCCGTCATTTGTTATTTCTGATATATATATACAGTTTCGTGGAATAATATTGCTCTGCGAGCTAGGAGGCACCAAAGGGGAGTTTACAAAGTCGTATTTGTAGATTTTTGTAAAAATAACTCCATACTTCAGTAACTGGAGTTACATATTTAGGGAAGCGCTCGACTGTGATAGGCCCTTTTGCAGTTTTATAAGTTAAACCTGTTTAACAATTACCAGACCAAAGACCATTCTGGATTCGATAGCCTTCAGTAACGTCCACATGCATGAGTACGGCAGAGAGTATTTTCGTTCTGATACTTAACCTATTGAACACAACTTAACCTATTGAGCCATCTGGCTCAGGTCAAAGCCTAGGTCGTCATACCAAAGGGTCGCACCATCGTGGTCAATGATCGTTACTTCGTGCTCACGGCGGTAGTTCGCATGACACTGAGATTTACCTCCTCGGTCTGTTTCAGTTCCAGAATAAATCGTGTCATTATGTTTCCTTCACGCACGCGTCACAGATTCGCATTAAGATTACCTGCATCATTGCATGCGAATGTTCTGACTGTAAATTTTTACTGGTTTTAATCTTATTTTTTAGAAGCATAAGTTAAATGTAATAGATATATTTATTTGTCCCAAGTATTTAAAGTATCCTAAATGATGTATTTCAGTGTGCCATATCTTTTAAGTTCATTCGAGAGGCGATTCTAACCTGATTGCAGTATAATGACCCCGTAGCCTAATTAACCGAACCAGCCAATTTATAATGTTGATACAGTCTACCTATTTGCATATATTATCTTTACCTTTGTTCCAAGGTCTCAGCTGAGGGGCGCGGCTACGGACTACCGGGGCCGGTCAAGCCTCCACATCGAGAACGCCATCTGCTCCAACAGCTTGGCCAACGTCGACCCGAGGAAAGAAGCATATGGTACGTTTTCGATCGTTCCATTTCTTGTGGATAATTCGTTGCGTAATAAGGGTGACCTGTACCCTGACCCTTAAGAGTATGGTCAGAGGTCACACCATCGTAAGCAAGGGTCATACCGTCGCGTTCATTGGGTTAAACACATCCAGCGATTTATATTTTGAACGCACCGTTGCGTGTTGGGCCCAACGAGAATACAGCATTAAATAATACATATTTCTCGTTAGAATTCTTCCAGTTATGCATAAAGTTGCTGTGGAGGTACTTTTATTGACGTGAGTGTAA
>JAUUDW010621991.1:0-11658 GCA_032361385.1 Panulirus guttatus
GTTACGACCCATCGCTCGCTCTCAAACTGGCACACACACACACACACACACACACATCTGTCATGGCGGGCCCTCGCTGTATAATCGGCACCAGGGAAAAGTGATAACTGCGGCTGCCAGGAGGTGTGTGTGTGTGTGTGTGTGTGTATTTGGACAGTGTTTCCGAGGTTTGTTTTAAATGCAGCGGTTGTGGGTGAGTAATATACCTGTGATGGGCTAGATGTACCTCTCACCCTAGGCACCTGCAGGTAGTACGGGTCACTAGTTCTGGCGAGTTGAAGAGGTGCCAAAACACTTTGGAGTTAGGTTCGAATACTTTGCTAGACTTTAAAAAAAGAAAAAAGTCACGTTTCTCTCTGAATCATTTTTACGATCGCCGCGGGTTTGGACACGATACCTCCTCGTAGTCGGTTGTGACTCAGTTGATTCTTTTTTCACATCGTAACTGAGGAATTTGAAAGAGTTTAGTGTGGTGTCTCGGCTGCTTCAGTGGTACGGTAGTGTGGCATCGAGGTGGTGGGTGGCGAGACTCCCTCCCTCTCCCCCAGTGTTGGTATCTCTCCTGAGTGCACTTAAGACGGTGCCTCTCTGAGTCGACTCTCTCTCTCTCTCTCTCTCTCTCTCTCTCTCTCTCTCTCTCTCTCTCTCTCTCGCGGAGGCTTTGCCCACCCCGCCTGGGTTACACGTAGACGAACTCTGCCTTCTTTTTTTTTTGCCCCTCATGAGCACGATGACCTCATGGGCCCCTCACACCTGATCCTTAAAGTGTCCGGTTAGAAGCCACGCCGTCATGCCAAAGGATATCGAACCGTCGTGGTTTTAAGGGCTCCGCCGGTTAGGGTAGTTGTTAAGACAGCGTGTCGTGGTTCGTGGATAGCTGTAGTAGAGGAGTGCGGTGGGAGAACTAGCTGGGGTCAGGGGTTTGGATGATGGCTGTGGTAGGAGAGTGCGGTCGGGGAACTAGCTGGGGGTCAGTAAGAGAGAGGCCTGAGTGATAGCTGTGGTTAGGGGAGGGTGGTGGATGAGGTAGCTGTGGTCTGGGAGGCCTGGGTGATAGCTGTGGTTAGGGAGAATGGCGGGTGAGGTAGCTGTGGTCTGGGAGGCCTGGGTGATAGCTGTGGTTAGGGAGAGTGGTGGATGAGGTAGCTGTACTCTGGGAGGCCTAGATGATATCTGTGGTAGGAGAGAGTGGTGGGTGCGGTAGCTGGGGTGGGGTGGGCTTGGGAGCAGCTATAGGAGATGCTGGCAGAGTGGCCGCATTATGTCTATTCCTCCCCCCCCCCCCCTTTCCATCTGTATGGCTGGCATACATCTTGGCACCCAAGTGTCAAGAGTTCATGCCAAGTGTTGCGTATATTTTTCCCTTACGTAAGCAGAAAATAAACAAGTCTCTGCCGCCGCGAAGTAATGTGTACATAGACTATTTACTCGTAATCTGGGTATATAGAATATCAGTGTGGTTAGATAAAGAGGGGATGGGGGGTTTGGGGGGGCTGTCTCACCTGTGGTAGCGGTGGTGGTGGTGTGCTGGTGGTATCGGGGGCGGTATGAAGATAGTGCCAGGTCGGTAACACTGCCAGGAAGATCAGGTGATGGTCGTGTGTTGACGCTAACGTCTGTTAACCTCACGGGGGCGTTCTACCAGCTGACCCACCGATGCTCTTGCTGGCTCTGTTCCACCACACTGTCGCACTCTCTACCCCTTGTGTCTCACTGGTTCACTTACGGTTCACCGCCTCTCTCACTTTGGATGTCTGTTTTCCGTGGGCTCCCTAGCCGTGGCTCAGACGCTTCGTAAAAGTTCATTTCTCATTGCTTCTCCTCGTTCCACATTTAGTCTCGAATTATCTCTTATATGGTCACTGTTTTCCCCACTCATTTTTTTTTCCGCGTGTGTTTACTGTCTCGCGCGGGTTCAGTGTTTCACATTTATTGTCACTGGGTTTCACTGACTCACTGTCTTCCCCGGTTTCACCGTTCCTAGAATGTTCACTGTGACACAGATTCACATTCTCGCATGTTGTGCCTCTTTTGCCCCTCACTATCACACCATCACGAACATTTTTACTACGGTCTCTCGAAGGTTCTGTTCTTCATTTGTTCTCACTGTGGTTCAGCAGGTCACGAGAGCTGCCCTTTGCGTGCGTTCATTATTTCACTAGGGTTTAGGTGCCTCTCGTGTATTCACTATTTCGTTCGAGCTCCGGGTTCGTCCGCTGTTTCAGAAGGGTCAGTTGAGTTCGTTTGTGGTCACGGTTTCACTAGGGTCGAATCTCGTTTCGATTCACGGTTTCACTCGGGTTTTCTGCCTCGCTTGAGTTCACTTGTTTCACTCTGGCCTGCTCGTGCTCAGTGCTCTCTTGTGCTTTCACTGCTGTACTTGCACTCAGTGCTTGTGTTCACTGCTTCACTCGGGGTTTGGCGGTCTGTTCGTGTTCACGATCTTGGGTTCACATCTGGGCACATCTGTTGTCTGTCACGTCGTTCACGTCACCCGGGTTCCATCGCGGTCCGTCTCACGTTCGTTCCGGATCTTTAAGAGTGAACCTAAGTGTTCGACACCTAAGTCACACGAGCCTCTACACAGTGTCAGTGTGTCGAACACGAAAAACTTTATTTTATATATTTTTTTGGATAGTTATTTATATCGCCGTAATACCGTGACACGATTAGCGTCACCGAACGGATGGTTCGGGACGAATGAGTCGTCCGGTGACGCACTTCAGCTGTAGGTGAAAGTTGCAGGAGGGTGTTAATCATGGTGCATGTGGTGTGAGGGGAGCCCACGGGTATAGTGCGTGCCTACCCGCGCCAGCACACTGTCCTCGGCGGTGTACTTGCAGGGGGGCGGTGAGGCCCAGGCGCCCCCAGCCACGCCCACGCGGCCCGCAAGTGGCTGAGAGGAGAGGCCACGCCCCCCTACAGAGGGTAGGTCCGCCCCGGGTTGCGCGGGTGTGTATGTGTGTGTGTGTGTGTGTGTGTGTTTGAGGGGAACGGGAGGTGCGGCAGTGGCTGCTGGGTAAGCCTCGTGAGCCGTACTGCTCCTGCCCTCTGGTCAGTACCAGCACACCGCCTCGCACACAACCTCCCTCTTTCGTCCACCTCCAACACACTCTCGCACACACACACACACACACAGACGCCACCTCACCTCACCTCCCCCTACCCCACTCGCTACAGGACGCTCCCAACTCGCACTCTGTCCCCTCCACATTGCACACCTTTAAACCAGAACCTGTACATGTCGCAGTACACCCGCTCGACTGCTGCCCCCTCCTCCCCCTCCTATGCTCCCAGACTGTTCAGTGTGCGTGTTGGTGGGCGTGAACACGCTGCCATAAACATCCCGAGACGGTTCCCGAAGAACCTCGTCGTCGAAGCAGCTACGTCGCTAAGTGTTTAGACGCCCGCGCCCCGCCAGCAAGTTACACGGGACGTGTGGCGCCAAAGTGAAGTAACAGGACCGTCACGAGTGGTGGAAAAGATAAGCAGTGCTGCTGCTGTGCATCGAGTGTTGTGCGTAGGGTGTGGAGAAAGTCCACCAGGAGAGCGAGAGAGAGAGAGGCGGGTCAGCAGCGTTTTGCCTCTGCCTCAGGACAAGCGCTGGGTCGAGGAGAGAGGGTGCCGAGGGAAAAAGTAGGGGCCCGGAAAGGTCAGCAGCCTTACCACGGTAAATGCCCGACCTCGCGTGTCCCGGGCGAAGGAGAGTTTTGTAGAGGAGAGGAGGTAAGAGGAGGAGTGTGTGAGAGACGAGAGAGACAGCGGGTGAGTGAGGGGACTGTACTGTATGGTGCCCCCAGAGAGACTGTACGTGTGAGTAATATATTTGTGTATGCACTTAGATTTCTCTGTACAAGTTCACTCGCTGGAGATTTCACTGACACACACACACACACATACAGCTCCTGAGGTTACTACTAGAGGTGTCGCTAGTATAGAACATACAGAATTAGATGAATACCGTCACCACAACAGCAGGAGTTCGACCTGCATACCTCATAAACACCAGCGCGAAGCCTGCAGGTAATTCCTTATCGTGGTGTATCGCATACCAGCGTTATGATATCACCACACGCGATGCACGGTTCACGGTTCAATGGACCCAAAATATTCTTCATGTTGCGAAAGCAGTCCCCTCAGTTGGGTGAGTAGGACGTCCCCAGCTGGGTGAGTGAGTGGGACGTCCCCGAAGACGGGGCGAGAAGGGGGGGAAGGGCGTGCGCCTCCCCCAGCAGGGTGAGGGGCAAGAAGAGGGTCTAATTCATCACGGGGAAGATTTCCTCCATCTGTCAGTGGATGGCAGGTTATAATTTCAGGGTCTTGGCTACGAGTTTGATGTAGCTAAGGTTGGGGGGGGGGGGGGAATCACCAGCCCGAAGCAACGGAATCGTAAATTGCCTTTTTATATACATTTTCACCTTTTTATCGTGTGGTTCCAACACCCAGGACTGCACCGAGGAGCATGGCGATGAATACACTCGCATGATTTAAGTTACGAGAGCGGTGTTGCAGACACCGTGGGAGATATTGATGGCGTGGTCGGTTCTACGACCAGTCGATCACGTTCCACTAATAGTCAGTCCGTCAGTCAGTCAGCCAGTGGTAGTGGGGGCTTCCGGGGGGCACACACACACACCCAGCTGGTGAGGCAGATAACCGGACCGGTTAAACTACCCCCGGCAGCATCACGCGTGCCGGGACCTGCTCTCCCACCCCACTGGATAAACCTTTTATTAATTTCACGCGCCAGCTACACTCTCGTGGTCGTTATTGTATCTCCAACCCAGGGGTGTATTATGCTACACTCTCCAAGCCCAACACCACAGGGATTATGTATATATCATGTATAGTTTGTTGTTATGATATGGCTTTTTGTTGTATTAGATACATCTGCTAAATATTGATGGGAACAGTGAATAACAGACTCTGTAAGACACTGATGATGCTCGTTCGTACATAAAGTTTACCGTCCCATTTGCATATTTGATTATTCACGAGCTATTTAACACAGCAGTATCGTTTCTCAGCATCGGGATTGCACTTTCCATATTGGTAATACATCTTTGTTGTATACACTTCCGAGGTGCCTTATCATTTAGTTCCTCCTCGTGGGGTCCACCCGGACGTGCGAGATCTCCGTCGTAGGGAGAGGAAGTATGAGGAACCAGGAACCAAGACGGACACCCGGGGGCGTCCTGGTCAGGTGACGAGGCGGCGCTGGTTCAGGCCCCCCGGAGGGCGCGAGTGCCACAGAGATCAGCGGGCTGCCGGAGCCGCAGGACACAAGGGCCTTAAAGCTGAGGAGGGCGGCCGATGCCGGGGGGCGGCGGCGGGCGGGGGGAGACGTGGGCCGACTGGCGGAGAGGACCTCCCCTCGCTCGTCCAGGGGAGGCCGCCCCCTTGCCGCCCTCCCTTGGCTCTAATGAGGGACAACACGAGGCCCCTGGTTTCATACAGTTAGGGGGTGGCAAGGACCTCCTCTGTGGATGAGGGGGTAGTATCAACGGGTTTACATTGGCTCTAATGAGGTGGGTTTGGAGGAGCTCAGTGGTCGAACCGTGAGGGATGGGAGGGATGACATGAGGCTGTGGTTTTATGAGGAATACGAACGGGAAGGGAGAGTCTTAACTGTGAGGATGAGGCTGGAGAGAAAACCCCCCAAGGGCGCTGGTATGAGGAACGAGCCAGACGCCCCGGCTGTGAGCGTGACATTAATCTACAGCTCGGGGAGGAGGAGGAGGTAAGGAGAAATCCAGGCCCTTGTTGTGTGTGTGTGTGTGTGAGGGGAAATATAAGCTGTAATTGTGAAGGGCGAGGGGAACACCAGGGCTCTAATTCGAGGGGGAAAACCTTGCTCTCCGTGGTGTAGCCTAGGCCGGGCTCCGGTTACGACAGGCGAGGGGAGTATAGTGACGAATAGCAGCGATGACGCAGCCGGGAACGGTAACGCGGCCCCCAGTTCGTGTTGCGGTCTGCCGGGGGAACGCTGGACTGAGGCTGCGACCGAAGACCTGACCTGGGTCGTGGGTCTTTCTTCCCTCGGGAGGGAGGGAGAACGTGGACGATACTTATGGGAAGTCAGGAGAAGCCGGGACGTTTATTGTGACGAGCCGGAGAGAAATGGCCTCTCCAGGCGTCGGGCGTTGGGGGAACCAGAAGGTGGAGGGGGGAACGTAAGGCCTTCCTGATTGGGGGGGGGGGGGAAGGACGTAGGCATCCCTGGTAGGGCGGGAGGAACGTAGGCCTAGCATTGAAAGGGACGACATGATGGGAAGGAAAGGCCACTTTTGATGTTATCCTTCGTCCGAGGGGACCAGGGAGCCCCCTCCATTGGTGGCGAGGGGAGATTACCGATTCAAGCAGCGGCTGGAGTGTGTGGTGGCGGGTGGTGTGGGAGGGCTGAAGGTAAGGAAGGGGAGATGGAAAAGATGTGTGGGAAGGTGAAAAAAGAAAAAGATGAGGTGGGAGAGGTCTGGGAAGATGAAAGGCAAAGGGGAAAGATGGAAGAGGTGAAAGGGGAGGGTTATGGAAGAGAGATGAGTGTGTTTGTGGGTGGTCAGATAGGAAGAGGAGAAGATAAAGCGCGAGGAAGGGAAGGAGACGAGGACATGGATGGGACAGAAGGGATGGGAGAGAGAGCCAGTAATAATTTGAACAGGAGTTAGAAAAAAAAAGTAGTTCCTCGGCATGCGTCTCCCAGGATGAAGACTGACGAAAGTTGCGGCAGTTCGTTTCTCCCAGGACGGGCGAGACCAAGGCATTATACGACCACAGACGACGAGCGCCAGTCGACCTGGTCACCTCACCCCCAGCAGGGGAAGCACCAGAGCTGGTGTCTCCTCTCCCTTGGTCGTGGGTCGGGCGCCGCCAGGAGACCACGAGCGTGGTGGCCGCGTCAGGGGCACAGCTGAGACTTGTAGTTGGGGTTGTAGCTGGAGATTGTGGTTAGGTTGGGGTTATAGCTGAAGTTTTGTGGTTAGGCTGGGGTTATAGCTGAAGCCTGTGTTTAAGGTTGGGGTTATAGCTGAAGCCTGTGGTGTGGTTGAGGTTATAGCTGAAGCTTGTGGTTAAGGCCTGGGTTATAGCTGAAGCTAGTGTTTAGGGTTGGGGTTATAGCCGAAGCTTTTGGTTAGGTTGGGGATATGGCAGCTGCATTGTGTGTGTGTGTGTGTGTGTGTGTAAAATCCCTTTTTTTAAGCTCAAATGATATTTGTATTTCGCATCACTCAAGGACGTTGGTGACACCGGGGTTTGATGTGGAGATGCTGCCTTTTGTACCACTGTTATGTAAGGGAGTTGGGGGCTTCCCCCCCACCCCACATCCCCTCTCGTCATACAGTAGCTTTTTACCATTATTATATATAACGTGAGACTCACCACCACCACCTGCCCTACCGAAGCTTTTTATCACTCATGTGTCAAACTGAGCCTCACACCCCCCCCTTCTTCCACCTGCCTTACTGCGGAATATTGCAGCATCTGAAGACGATAAAGGAGACTTGTTGACTGGAGAAGAAGATGCTTCTGGGGAAATCGCCTCAAAGGATTCCCAATCTTCCTCGAACTGGCTAATGGGATTTTACTGTTAGATTTCTCGTTCTGAGAAATTTTTGAGTCTTTGATTTGTAGGAATTCAAATTTAATTCGATTTTTACTTTTTTTCCCTCCCCTCCACCCCCGAGGGAGAAGACGTGTGGATTCAACACTGGGGTAATTAGATTTTGCAATTAGATTTTTTTAATTGACACAAATTTTTTTTCCGGGAACTGGTGAAGGATCAGCTTACTGATGCTTGGTCATGTACCAAAATGTGCAATTTCATATTGATGAGAGTTTTCAAGCTCCTACGTCCTCCTGACCTACATAGCTCACATCTGAGACTAGCTTTCCCCTGGTAGTTGATTACTCTTGTTTATTTGACGTACTGGCCTCCTCCACCAGGTGTGGAGGTATCCCCAACACCCCCTATTCTTCATCCCTTTTTTTTTTCTCCCCTAGGATGGGGAGAATAATCCTCGACTTTCACCTATAAAACGGTCAGCTTTGTCTGGTAAACATTGTGTGTTTACATGACCATTGTGTTTATACAGTGTTCATTGTACCTACGAAGTTTCCTGACCCATTGACCACAACGGTACAACTCCTGAGTACGACGGTACGACCCTTGAACACGGGGTATACGACCCTTCGACATGTGATGGCCTGGCCTTCGACCTGACCCTTAGGGTCGTGCCTTCGAACTCATGGGTCGCACTGTCGTGCTCAGGGATCGTACCCAAGGGCCGTGCTGCCGCACTGATGGAGCCTTGCCGTTGTGCTTAACAGGTTCAAATCAATCCGGGAGAAGTCATTTGTTTTGACGAGGTGAATGCGACACGCACGTCAGCTCTCCTATCATACCTTGTCGGGGACGCTCTTGACACGTTGTTGTCAGTTCCTGATTTGATGTTGTCAGCCCCTGATATGATGGTGTCAGCTTCTGACATAATGTTCTTGGGAAGAAGCAGCCGCAGGCTGGAAGTGTGGTCTCTGGGTACTTCATTACGTAGCACGGTTATGATTACATTACTTTTGAGGCGACTCGTTACGTACGGAAGTAAACCAAATGATTATTCGCAAGTGAAGGGAAGTTAGCTGAAGTGAAGTCGTATTTTTTCGTCTCAGATAGACTCAGCAGGCTACACGGTCAAACAGTCTACGTGATCACAACTGCACAAGCTGTAGGGGTAGAGAAGAGCCACGAAATTCGTGTTAATTTTACTTAGGGTATGACAAGCCATCTTGAAGTATAAGCTGCATAGCTTAACCAATACTTATCACTTTTTTTCATTACTCTTTGAGGTTGGAATGTTGTTGATGCGCTCGGGAGCCTTAAGAAGGGCCGCCAGGCTGGTTAGGTAGCCAGCTGGGAACATCGTTTTGGTGTGCATGTTTAATTAATGAGTAGCAGGCTACTGTGTGTTGTGACAACCCATCATACGCAGATACCGTCCTGTCGCCCCGGGTAACGGATATAACAGGTGTAAACGGCCTGTTGGCGTGTGCCGGGAGGGGTGAGGGACTGGGAGGTTAGGAGGGTTACTCTCCAGGGGGAGAGAGGGACGGAGGGTAGAGTTAGGGGAGTGGGTCGGGTGTGAGGGGGGAGGGGAGAACAGAAACGGAAGGGGGATGACAGTTCGGGTGACTAGGAGAAGTGGGCAACAAGTAACCCATAACCGGAGGAAGTGATAAATAACGCGAATACCTCCCGCTAATTACATGCACTACAGGTTTTAATGAGCTCCATAATGTACTAATTATAACCAGCCGTGCAGGCGCGTCCCTAATTGCAGTGATGTTGGGGGCGAGCTAAGATTATGTGATGAGTCACGCTGGAGTTTGCCGACGCGTTGTGTAGGGGGGGGGGGTGATGTAGAGGGTAGTGAGGGAGGGGGATTGTGTAGAGGGGTAGCGATGGGGGTGAGCGTGTCAGAGCCAGGTTAAGAGGGATCAATGGGTTCCAGCCCTCGTCCTCCCCCCAAGTCAGGCCTGTGCTGGGTGCCTTCCCTCCCCTCACATTGTTGCCTCACTTTCTGCACCAGTCTGCCGCAGCTGGTGGTGTCTGCTGGTCACCACCTCCTGACCCCCTGCTGCTGCTGGTGTCTGCTGGTCACCTGACCCCTGCACCAGCCTGCAGCTGGTGGTGTCTGCTGGCCAGCTGGTGCCTGCGGATCTCCCTAGCCGCTCCATTCCTTGGCAGGAGTCCAAGCACCAGCGAGGCAAGGACGTGGTGGTAAGAACGCTCTCTCTCTCTCTCGTCCGGTTGACGGATTATTGGTAAAAACGGATGTTGAGGCGAGGGCTGATGCTCCTTTGTAGGCCTGGGTCGTAGTGCCGGGTGTCGCACGGCAATACGACCCTCGGTTTTGATTGGCCCGGAGTTCGACCTGACCCCTAAAGGCGTTAGGTCGAGAGCCCGGCTAATCACACCCCAAGGATCGTACCGTCCTGCCCAGCGGTCCTGCCTGCCGTCGTGCTCAGCGGTCGTGCCGTCTTCCTCAGTGGGTCGTATCGTCGTCGTGCTCCACAGTCGTACCATCAAGTTGTGGAACATGTATGTTGTAATTTCACGGCTATCGACATCTCGCGTGCCGTCAGGTGAATGTGTTCATCCTTCTTCTGCGACCCCAGGCAGTGTGTGTGTGTGTGTGTGTGTGTGTGTTTGCGTGTGTGTGTGTGTCTGGAACACTACGTGTCTTGGCTGCCTGGTTTTCCAGGAAGCTAAGCAATCGGTCTTTCTCCTGATCGACCGGCCACTCAGGGTTACTGCTGGGTGTGCACATCCGTTGCCTGGTGCCACGTTACCAGCGTCAGCAGAGTGCATGGTAGATGGCACCGTGCGTTTGGTAGAGGGTGTGTTCAGGCCGCATCTCCACACTCGGGGGCAATTGTAAGGTCTCCCTGCTGATTGATGGGAGGATTTTTCAACCAGGTACCGACAGGGACTTGGGGCATGGTTGGCTGTGTGGTGGGGGAGCGCTGCCTGACCAGCACTGCGGTGAGGGACGCAGCGGTAACTGGCGCTGTTTGATGGGGCTGTGGTGGTGTAGGGAGGATTCATTGTTCAGTATTGATGACTCAAGCAGGGGTTCGATGCCGATGATAAGTGTTGGCGATAAGTTGGGGGAGAAATGTGGAAAGGGGGGAGGGGGAAGGGTGAGCCATCCACCCTCATCCCACGGGAGGGATGGGCGGGAGGGGTAGCTTCACTCTCCTACCCCGTCTGAGGTGAGGAGGGGGTGTTGAGCCTGCCTTTTATACCCCCTCGAGAGGTAAGCCTTCCTTCTGCCCCCACAAGAGGTGGAGAAGGGCTATCGCGTCTTGGTATCTCTCGCGTCTCTCCTCCCACTTATCTTGCTACTTATAATACCCCAGTTCCCCGTGACTGTCTCCCACTTATCTCTCACACCTCCTGGGCTGTCTCTACCTCCTCCTCCTCCTCCCGCTCACTGACGCGTACCATGAGAGCCTGACGTCCCCCCCTATTCTGAACCAGTTACGCGGAGTTGTTCTATTTGTGGCGAGCTTTGAAGAGCCAGACAGATAGAAAGAGTGGGTCAGTCAGTCAGGCAGGCAGGCAGTCTCGGTGGGTGAGAGGGGTTTGGACGGGTGTTGCGAGAGAAGTAAGCGGTGGAATAAGTAAGAGAGGGGAAGGGAACGTGGTGACTTCGGGCCAAGATGATAAATCCCAAATCCCACGTTTTGTCACCATGAGAGTCGCCCCCCTCCCCCCCCAACTGCTGCTGTTGGGAGAAGCTTCGCTACACGAGCTGCTACATGGACGGCCTTAGCTACAGTGGGCCGCCACAGTGTAGTCGCCACTACAAGAACCACTCCCGGCCAGCCTTCGGTGCATGGAAGGGACAGATAACAGGGGGTCCTGATAGGTCAGCTGCAATAGAACTCTCTTTCTGTATTCTTGCCAGACGCGTAGGGAGGTAGGTTTATGACCACACACACACACACACACTCACACACACACACTCCAGTAGGTTTAGCTATCTTTATTTCTCTCTCTCTCTCTCTCTCTCTCTCTCTCTCTCTCTCTCTCTCTCTCTCTCTCTGTCTCACTCTCTCTCTCTCTTTCTCTTGCGTGCTGCACTTTGAGCGCTTTGGTGA
>JAUUDW010622013.1:0-11656 GCA_032361385.1 Panulirus guttatus
CTCCTCCTCCTCCTTGGGGCATGTCAGTCCCTTATACGGCAGCTTGGGAACCCCTAAATTCATGCCACGTATTGTTCATTAGTGTATCTGTTATGACTCGGGGATTTAGTTTACCTTAAGGCGCGATTTGTCTCCTCAACGAATTAAATATTTTAGATGCTTTGTTTTTTTCGTCGTTTTTGGGTAATACCTTTTATTACATTATTGTGACTTTATATATATATATATATATATCAAAGAGTTAAGTCCTTGGGTTCAGAGGATCCACTGAACATTAAAGAATGACATTTTGTTGCCACAGTGTATAACGAAATCGCCGAACATCCTGATGATATCACTTTGGCGGACACCGTTTTAAAACACGCACAAGCCTGGTCAACACTCCTCATTGCAGTGTATTGGGTATGTACCCAACCGGGTCTGGTAACAGTTTTGTGTGTGTGTGTGTGTGTGTGTGGCTCATGTTTTATCTCTAGCCCCGGAAGATCATGATAAAGGGAGTATGCGGCCCCCGCCAGCTCTGTTCAGACGCTGTCTGTGTGAGTTCTGTCCGGGCTTAGCATGCAAGACAGTGGCTCTCTTTCACAGCCTCGGAGCGGCCCTAATTACCTCAGCTGACGACCTGCGGTTAGTTTGATTCCAGTAACTGGGGGAGGTATCCCAGGCAGGTCGTCACAGGTTTGTGGTCGTTAGCCCGACGGTGGTACGCACGACCCTCCCACCCGTGCGTATGACTGGTCTGGTCTCAGATCTCACCTTTCTATGAGTCAGGTCAAAAGACCAGGCTACAGCACTCAGAAGTCGTACCTTCCTAACCAGTGATCGTTTGGCCGCACTCAGGGTTCGCACCTAGTCGTACCCAAGGGTCGTACCCTCGTTCCCACGGGAATAAAACACAGGACAAAGAATCAAGTTTGAAATTTGGAATTTCCAGCACCATTCTAGTTGCTGAGACACTCGCCAGAGTCTCCAGGTAACCAAAGGATCGTTCGAAACCGGAATTTCCAAAGGCTCAGTTGCCAAGGCGCTTCCCAGACTTCTGGAACCTGTCGTGGTGGACAGTTAACAGATCCATTTTCCTAACACGAATCTACACTCTACGATGTACAAACATGACAACACTTTTATATACTGAAATAATGATCATTGGAAAAAGTACTAGACTTTTCCATTATAAAAGACCGTCTCAAGTATACCATTGTTTCTTGGAAATACAGAAGTTGATTGAGTTTGGGAATTATTCTTATTAAAAAAAGTCGCATTTGCATATATTTTTTCTTTATGGACGTGGTAGTAATATAGTGACAAGGAATATTCCTCTCAAGTGGTGGCATCTATGTATCCATGATACCTGACACTCTTCTGCCGGTGGTTGGAAAGCGTCGGCCATGGTGTCAGATACCCCCAGATATAACTGTGGCATCCGACACTCCTGCCGATCTCTTGTTGTCAGGGTCCTAAGACAGTTTCTAAACTCCGTATAGTTAGCTACAATTGATGTTGGTTTCCATGAGTCAAATCCTTCATTACACGCAGCCTGTCGTTGCTGGAATTGTGATAAATTCACGTTTTCAATCCTTCCGAAAGAGAGGTGTCATTATTTTTTTTTTTTTTCACAGAGAGAACAGGAAAAGTTTTCATGTCATGTGATGTGATGTTTGATGGGAGACATTGTGATTAAACGAGAGACGTGTGGTGAGCTTGTTTGGCTTCCAATGTGTGTTGTTGATGGTCTGTTGCTACGTACAACAACCCAAGGGTTCTGGAAGCTGGGAGGACCTCAACTGCCACTAAGGGGTCTGGAAGCTGGAAGGACCTTAGGCCACATTAAGGGTTCTGGAAGTTTGAAGGACCTTAGTCTACGTTGAGCGTTCTGGAAGCTGGAAGGACCTTAGGCCACATTAGGGGTGCTGGAAGCCGGAAGGACCTTAGGCCACGTTAAGGGTTCTGGAAGCTGGAAGGACTTTAGGCCACACATACTGTTCTGGAAGCTAGAAGGACCTTAGGCCACATAAGGGGTCCTGGAAGCAGGAAGCACCTTAACCCACACTGAGGGAGTCTCTAAGCTGGAAGAACAATAGCCCACGGCTGCGTCTAACAATACTCGAAGAATCACACATTTCGTGGCGCCTACGCTGGAATCCAAAGCCCCCTCTCCGGCGCCGAGATGCACTACTTCGGCATGTCCAAAGACAGGTAGCCGAAGTCCGGCGCCGGAGTCGCCAGGGGCTTTGGTGCAGACGACGACGTCGTCACTCCCTTCAAAATCCACACCGTCAGGGGGCAACGCGTTGAAGGATTCGGTGGTGAGGGACTCGGGGGTGCCTGCGAGTGAGGCCCCGTCGGAGGATGCACCCCCTCTTGGCCCCGTCAAGCCCAACTTTGGGGAAAGACTGGTGCAAGCGATGGACGCAGAGCTGCCCACCCTAGAGCACATCACGTCCTTCTATGACCTCGTCAAGGCTGTCAGGAATAGGTGAATCAACAATTCATTTGCTTTGACCGAGATGGGAACGACCCCTCAAGCATGACCCCTTGAGCACGACGGTGCGATCCTTAGTCACTGATGAGCCTGGCCTTAGGCTAAACCTGACTTTCGTGCCCAAAGGGTCGTATCGTCGTGCACACAAGGACCACACGGTCGTGTTAAGAGGGCCGTACTGTCATACTTAAAGGGGTACGGTAAGTATGATTCCATTGTGTCAAAATGTATTGGAAGTCCTATTTAGGGCTTCGGAGCCTTGATGAGGCAAGTTATTTATGATTTTTAACATTAACAAATGTATTACCTATATAGTTAACATTAACAAATGTATTAACCATATACTGGTTATCTCTCGTATCTTTTGTATGGGGTAGTCTGCATAGTATATGTGGGTTGAGTTACCAGTTTGGAGTAATTGAAGTCCCATCCAACATAAATGTAGATGAATGGACTTCTCTTAGATTTCTCATTTGCAGAAAATTAAATGGAATCATATTGCTTGTGTAAACGAATGCTGCGCGCGCGCACACACACACACACACACACACACACACACACACATACACACACATGCACAGTGTGGTTAGTGTTACTGAGTCACCACAGCCCAGAGCCGCATGGGTTTGAATCCCAGGCATGGTAGTTGGCCTACACCTAACCCAGTGTTCACTCTCCTCTCGAAGCTGGTCGGTAAATGGATACCTGCCAAAGGCTAGGATGGGTGGGTGTGTGTGTGTGAATGAATAGTAATACATAGGAATAAAGACATGATACATGTACAGAGGATGAAGAGTGTAAAACTCTCTTCCCCCCGGAGATATAGTTTGTATCAGAGCACAGTTGTGTTGGTACCAGAATGCTACCGTTCGTATTAGAGCACCATTATTTGTGCCACAAAGCTATAAGTGCGATCCAGAGCACCCTTGTGTCTGAGTCATAGGTGATACCTCGGGCAGGTCAATTGATGCTAGTAGTATATACTGCACTTGAGGCCCGGTCATTATGGGTCTTCTTTACAGATTTACAAGTCTCAACCTCAAGCACTTGAGAGCGAAAAAAGGGTTAGCGGGGAGAATTTCCATTAAGCTCCTTGAGTACCAGGGTGTATGACTCCTCCAGCACGGCGTTGCGACCCCTTGGGTATTATATTGCTTGGCATTTGACCTGCCCACTTAAGGGGCAGTCCAAAGACTCCACCGTCGTGCTCAAAGGTTGTGCTCCAAAGCCGTATATTGGTCATGTGGGAATGTCATACGGCTAACGCTGAAGGAACCCCACCATCACGCCAAAGAATCGTACCTTTGTGTCGAAGAAGCTAGAGACCAATGACTTTAAAGTGGCGCTATTGCAGGCCTTACCCAGAGGAGAACTAATCCTAGCCCATTGGGTTTCAGAGGGTATAGGTGATCACCTACAGGGGATAATGAACACCTTATAGTGTGGGGGGGGAATGAGTCATTGTATGGTTGGTTCCAACTTCCTTCATCTGATACCATGAACAATGGAATCAGTATGATAGAGTATGTTCTAAAGCTGGGGACCCCTTGAGTGTAAAACTCCCTCCCCTTACAGTCCAGTACAGATATTTAATTACACACACTCACCCAGTGGCATCTACCATCCCCTACCACTGTGTTCACCAATCACTATCGTTCACCACCATCCCCACTGTACAACTAACTAACGTTCCTGCTTTTAGTCAGAATCTGAATAAGACCCCATTGACCTCATTTTCCAATAATTCAATTGAATTATTATTTTTTTGCCTTATGTTTTCAGTTCAGACCTTGAGAATCATAATCATATTTATTATTTTGAATTCTCATTTTGCTTAAATCATTATTCAGATACAGATGAAGATTACTGTATTTTTAAGGAAAATAAAAGAAGATAATTTCTTAAGTGGGAGGGGTCTTGATGAGTATGTTTGAATTGTTCAGAGTTGTGGTGGTTCTTAGTTGCTAACCTGATCATTCCCTTTGTGTTTCAGCAATGAGAATCTCTCTGCCCAGGAGATCGAGGTGAGTAAATGCAACACTTACTTTCGTTCCAAAGATATGAGGCACTTGGGGGGTGGGGGATATTAATGAGTAACTCACACGCTTATCTATGGACTCGCTCAGTGCTGGATGTGGAATTACAGTATTTAACATCCCATAAGCACAAGTCTTATCGACCCTTGAGCATGGCTGTGTAAGACCCTTAGGTATGAGGAGGGCCTGGCTTTTGACCTGACCTAATCTGACCCTCCCTATCGTGTTCTACTCTGTCGTCCCTCTCAACACAGATGTCACTAACATGTCATGAGGTTATGTCATCAAAGGTACCTGTAGTCATGACACAAAGGGGTTGCTGGTTAGTCACTGGGGGATATATGGAAGGTAAGTGGTTGGTTAGCAATGATGCATTAGGTCAGTGACTGGTTTGCCATGATCCATAGGAGCTAACTGGCTGGTTTGCCGTGATGCATTGGACGTAATTGACTGGTTTACCATGATGCTTAGGAGGTTAATGGCTGATGTACAATGATACATAAAAGATAAGTTGCTGGTTTACCAGTATACTTCGAAACTAAGTGCATTATTAACTACATTACATTAGAACTGCATGATTGGATTCCCCAATACCAAAAGGTTTGATGAGCTGTTTGTGTTAAAACAGATTGGTGACCAGGTTACCATAACATGCAAGGGCTAAGTGGTTGGTTTACAATAATACACATTAATGGATGGTTTACAGTACTTAGGAACTTAAATGACTACTATAACCATAGTGCACAGGTGCTAACAAGAGTGATTTTTAGTAACAGGATGACAAGACATATAGGGGTTTTCAATTGATATGGTAACAAGACACATAATGTTCAGAAATGTGATATTTAATGTTCACCGTTGGGTTTGAACTGATCAAGCGTTTCTTTGGCCGTTAGAGTGTACTATGTGGCAAGGATGCTTTCACAGCATCACTTTCAAAGATGGTTGGATTTCGGTAAACATGGTCAGACCTTGAAGTAAACAGGAACTTGTGAGAGACCCGTCCTCAAAAACAGCGTGGATTCCTGCAGTAATTAATCAACTTCTGACATGCTAATGTGAGGACTCACACACTAATACTTAACATTAACACAGAGTAGTGTACATAAGGATGTAAGCTGGCATCTCTTCAGCAAGAGAGTTTTGGACTTGTGAAGCAAGCTCAGCAAAGAGGAAATTTAATATGAATACCATTAGAAAACTGAAGTATTTTAATGTCAATAAAGTAAGGATAAGAGGAGGGACTCCTTCCCTGTATAACTTGTAAATTGTAACAGCTGGTAGGTGCTGGACCACTCACCTTACACCTCTGGGGGACCTGGCATTCTTCATTTCTTTGGAGTCTTGAAGAAGCATCTGCTTAACAGATGATGTGCAGTAGGCCCTTACGTCTGTCATTAAAAACTTCATCTAGATGGTTGATTTATAACTGTCATGGCATAAAGTGGCCTGGAGATTACATGGGAAAAGTGATTTGGACCATGACTAAACCTTGAGCACTAAAATACAATCTCTCTGAATGACAGTACAGCCCTTGAGTTGACATATGACCTTATGATATAATGGCCTAACATTTTTACTATCCCATAAGGGTTAGATCATAGGTTTATGTCATCATAACCAAATGTTGTGCGATTGCGCTCAAGGGTTATTTCCTTTGTGATTAAGAATCATACTGTTGTGCACGAGGGATCAGCATAAGGGTGTTTGCTGCTTTTCATGTCAAAACACTCATTTGCAAGATGCTATTGAGCATGCATAGTCCTTACCATACAGCACATGAGCTAAGGTGCCAATTTACAACTGATACAGGAAGTAAGTGACTTTGTAGGTAAATTTCCAGTGTATCACCATATTCAGACATTATCATTATACACACGAATGCAATTTTCTTCGTGTATTTTATGGGTTGGATGTATATTGGTGTGAATTTAGTAATGCAGAATGTATGTAGAGGTGCACTATTAAGTATTTTTGATGACATGTTTCAGGGCAAATTCACTCAGCTGTCACTGGCATTCAAGACATACCGGCTAACCCTGCGACAGAGGCTAGATGTGCAGCAGCGACAGAGGGACACTGCCGAGACCAACTTCGAAATCGAGATCAACCAACTCCGTAGCTCAATCCTGGTACGTCTCTTGCCTAATCTCACAAAAAACTTCTTTGAAATATACACTTGAAATGTGCCAGAGTTCAGTATTGCTGTGTGTTGATTTTCTTTTATAATAAACATTATTGTTTCCTTAACATGTAACTTAAATGAATGATTTGTATAGTATAACAGTGGGGGATGAATGGAATAAAATTTTGAAGACATGGTTAATGCAGACAGCATGCAGAAGTTTTAAGAAGTTGAATGATAGAGAGTGTTAGAGAGATAGGGCCCCACAGGTGTAAAACTCCTTCCCCCCCCATACAGTACAAATAGATAATTACATCTCTCACCTATTTGAGTGTGGTTCCCACCCTGATATTCTTATGTCCTTTTTTGTGTTTAACAACAGGCATTGCATGCTGACTGTGTAGACTCAGATTTGGTAGATGCCATCACCCAAGTGCGGCGTCACCTTGACATTCTTGCCACCTCCTCCATCAGACTTGTCTCAGCCTCAGAGGTAAGTTCAGTACCTCCATTGTGCTTCACAAAGAATACCATTTATGTGATTATAGCACATCAAGGAACCTTACCTTCTCATGTCTTCCCTAACAACTACAACATGATACTTTTTAAAAGGCAGGTTCTCCACTCTCTCCAAAACTTATAGATTAGTTTCCTTGTCCTTACTTATTTATCTTTCTGCTCTCATGTGTGTTTCATTTAAGGTAAATACCCTCTCTCTCCTCTTCTTTCCCCCTCTTCCTTCAGTCTTTTTCAATTAGGCTGCATCTTTTCATTTCAAGTGTCGCAGAAACAGCCATCTAATTTTCTGTTCCTCAGGTATGGGGTGCAGTGCAGCAGGAATGGAGAGTATCAAGAGCACTTGAGGTTCTACTACTTCACGTGGAAAATGTGAAGCGCATGTATGAACGTGACCACCTAGAATTAGAGGAGTTGCGCCGGTAAGGTCCCATTGCATCCTTTGAAAACCATTTTGATGGATGATTTGTTGTTGAAAGGATGTGCAAGTGGAAAAGACCTTGTTCAGCAAGGGATTGCGGGAACTAGTATTTTTGAAGAGGGAGATAAAGTTGGCATAGGTTTAGAAATGTTTTGAGTTAAGTTTCAGCACATTGACTGCTGCAGTCAGTGTCCAGGAAACAACTGGGTTGTATTCTTTTCTTCTCCTATGTCTAGGAATAACCTAAAGTAAAGCTGGAATTGGTTTATATAATTCTAAGCACCTAACTTTTTTGTGCATTCACTTGTGCAATCAAGAAAAATTCAACAGAAATTTTAACTACAGTCAAGATCAGAGTGCCTGTTGTAATATTAAGTCACCTTGCAATGTGGATTCTGGGGCAATATCTCAGTTGTATCTTGTGTATCTATTACAAAAATAGACTGAAGAGATTAAGTTAAAATTGATTTGCTATTATCACAATTTTTTACTGTAATTGTTTGCTTCAGGCTACTGAATGAATATCAGATTGAGCTACCAGTGTCAACAGGAACTGTTAGTGGAACCAACCAGTCATCTGCTGACTCTCAAGCAGTTAGCAGACGTGTACGTGCACTAAGTCTTGCAGGATGCAATAATAAGTTTTTTCTTTCATTTTTTTTTTTTCAAGCCCATCATCAACCACTTCTTTCTAATCCATATATAGAGAGAGGCTAATTTTGGTCATAACTCACCTTTAAATGAAAGTTTGCACTTTCAAGGGCATCCAGGGCCTTGAAATAATGTAACTTTCGTTTAACACATTGACTTCACGTTTTCAAACTTAAGGTAATGTGTATATCATTAGGCCTTGTAGTGAAAGTTATCTGGTACATAGGATTATCTCTTTATGACAGCAGTTGCAGATACATCTGTATACAATAACCAGACTTCTATATATTTCTCTGTTCAAGTTTACTGACTCCAATACTACCAGATAAGTAAAATTGTTGTAAATTTTATGTATTTGATTCATTTACACTGGTTTACTCTTTAGCAGACACAAGAAAATCGACGGATCAGTCTTTCCTCTGGAACAGCCAAAACAGCAGCTAATGCATTTCTTGGAAGCAGAGGATCAAGGCGACGAGCATCTCTCATGCCAGACTTAAAACCCTTTCAAGAACATCTTGCTGCTGTTGCTGCTGCTGCTGCAGCTGCATCAGCCACATCTCCTTCTGTTACTGCTTCTGCTACATCTAAGGAAAAAACTGAAGAGAATGGACAGCCTTCCAGTGGGTTAGTTTTATATCTTGAGAGTAATTCAAGGTAGTAGGTGACAAAAAGGATGAACATTTTTGTATCCAACCTTACAGAAAGGCTGTACCTTTTTTTTTATCCATCCCAAGTAACAGGCAGGATCTGCATACCAGAATTTTTAGAATAGATTAGAATTGATTTGTGCCAAACTCTGGTGTTATTATTGTATGCCTGTAGCTAAATCCTCATGATTCTGGAGCATAACAAAGTGCAGTACTTTGCTTACCAGCCTGTCTCTTCCTCATGCTAAACCTAACAACCTTACTTTTATTCTCCTTAACTTAAGGATGTATGGGGTAGAGGATGGTTTGAAAGCCTTCTGCAGAGGAGAAAATACATGTGTAGGAGTGGATGGTGAGTTGAGCTAAAGTTGTGGTACACTTGTGGTCTGAAGCACGGCAGTGTGATGTCACTTTAGCTTTTTGATACATATGTCGATGGAGTGTAAGAGAAATGAAAGCAAAACTAAGAAAAGGTGGTGTAGAGATGGAGCGTGGCAGGATGGTATGGTAGCTAGTGGCAAGCTTGTTTGCAGATGATAAATGTGTTTGCTGCGAGCGAAGAGGATCTGCAGAAGGTTGTAAGAGTTTTTTTTTGATGTGTGTAAGCATAGGCAATTGAAGGAAAATGCTAGTAAAAGTAAAGTCATGGCGCTTGAAAGGAAACAAAGTGAAAGTATAGATTTTGCAGAACCATACAGAGTGAAAGAAAAAAGTGTACTAAATTGTGTTAGAGATACTGGGGGAGAATGACAGGAAGAGGTGAGAGAATTTAAGTATTAGGGAGCTGTCTTAGGGAAGTTTGGTGATATGTAAGGAGAGCTAAGGGAGTGAGCAGTACAGGGTAGAAGAGTCATTTGGTCCCATAATAGAGTAATGAAGGGTGGAGGTGTAAGTATGAAGTGAAGAGAGGATTAAGGGACAGCATGGTCCTCCCAAACCTGACCCATGCAGCCAAAATATGGACATGGAATGGGTTACAGGGGTCAAGAATCCTAACCATGGAAATAAGCTATTTGAGAGTAGCATGTGATATGACGATATGGAAGGCAGGAAAAAATGAAGGGGTGTATGAGACATGTGGTATGACACGGAATGCAAAGAGAATGAATTGTGGAGTGGTAAAGTGGATGAAACGTAATACTTTGAGGTGTTATGGGCATGTGGAAAGAATTTAAAACTAGGAGTTTACTTAGAGAGTGTATGATAGTACATTAAAGGGATTGGTGAGAGAAAGACTACCTCTAACAAGAGGAAATAGAATGGAAGAACACTGGAGGGAGAGAAATGGTGGAAAAATGCATGGAATGGTGTATGCATGGGAGGCATGGAAGGACAGGGATAAGTGGAGACTCTTTTGCTGTGGCCACCCCTCCTTGATGGGAGTTCCTGGAGGGAACGGGTGTCACAGATATATCTAGATAGAACTTTCAACTTTCTTCTTTCAAACATACTTCCAGACTCAGACACCAGCTTCTGTAGTTTCTCACTCAAGTCTGCTGATCTGTGGCATCCACCAGAAATACTCAGTTCACCTCCCAGGTGAATGCGAGCCTCATAAAAGGGGTTGGTGGGATTATATAATCAATCAGTATCTCTTAAGTTAGCATTATGTACAAATTATATATTCACTCCAAGCAAACATGAGTTTAATGAGCAATGTGTTTATTTTTTGCCAGTACAAAGTTGCAGCTTACATGTCAGAGGAAAATTTTTTAGCACATCGTACCACACTTATAACGCACATTCATACTTGAATTATGACTGTTATTGAATATTAGATGCTGACTGCTCATTAGTATTTACTTTCAGGGTTTGGGGCAGTAGCATTACGGAGGAAGGAAGTGAGAGTGGTGAGGAGGGTAATGATTCTACTCTGATGACAAGCAGTAATGCAGCTCCAAACGCTTCAATAAGTAGAGCCTTGGCTCAGTTACACCCAGACCTTTATGCTGCTGAGCAAACCCCACAGGATTCTGATCGGAGGTATGAAAGCTGATGGCAGCAGTAAAGTTTGCATTGTCTGGCAGCACACTTCCAAGGGGCCATCTCCCTCAACCAGTCCCTCACCTTTTGTAATCCACAGAACTCAAAGATTTGACTTTTCAGCTTCTTAATCCATATATATTATACCCAGATGGGCACACTCACTCACTGGAAGTCAAATGATGACTGCCTCTGATAACAGCACTGACAGTAATTCTTCAAACTTTATCACCCTCCAGAACACCTTAAACAAGCCTCCAGAGCTAGGGCACCACTGAGCATGTCACTCTCAACCATACCAAGACCACAGTTATGCATGATAGCCTCTTTTCCAACCATGTCCCACTGTGCTGTCGCAATAGGCCCCAGCGACCTCTAGGTTAATCAGTCCTCCAGACTTCTCGTTATCACTTGGATTACAAGTAAAGCTAGAGGGAATATGTCAGTACCATCATCAGATATTCCAGCTATCGTTTCTATGTCCTCTGATGCAAGACGTGGACTATTAGCACCTGAACTCGTGAATATGTCCAAAATTTCATTCCTTCCAAATTCATCAGTGCCTGTCCCACCTCATCACCTGTACACTAGGGACTACTAAACTGCTATATATATATATATTTTTTTTTCATACATATTCGCCTTTTCGCACGTTAGTGAGGTACGTTAAGAACAGAGGACTGAGCCTAAGAGGGAAAATCCTCACTTGGCCCCTTCTCAGTTCCTTTTTTGGAAAAGCAAAAACTAGAGGGGAGGATTTCCAGCCTCCTGCTCCCTCCCCTTTTAGTCGCC
>JAUUDW010622024.1:0-11655 GCA_032361385.1 Panulirus guttatus
AGAGAGAGAGAGAGAGAGAGAGAGAGAGAGAGAGAGAGAGAGAGACAGACAGACAGAAAGACAGACAGACAGACAGACAGGAAGCGCAGGAAAGCAACAGAAAACAAAAGAAAAGGATAGGAAAGGCAGAGGTGGAACAGGAGAGGCTAACAAAGGCAATGAGAAACTGAAGAAGAATAGGAGTACTGAGGAAAAGAGACAATAGGAAAAATGAGAGAAAACGAGGGAAGGACTGAGAAAATACGGAATGAGATGGCACACAGGTAAGGGAAGTGAGGACTCTGTCGAGTACCAGTCTCTAGTGGAAGGATGGAAGAGATCCGAAAAGCCGAACTAGGACCTCCAAGGCTCAGCGGTGAAGGATGGGGCCATTCAGACACCTGCAAGAGATAAATGTGAAACTGAGACTACTAAGGCGCCTGTGAAAGTGTGGGACTACTGAGACACCTGCTCGGACAAATGAAGAGTTAAGATTACTGTAGCACCTACAGTGGACTACGTGGGAGCATGTAAGAGTCATAGAAGGTGATGGGATTACTAAGGCAGCTCCAAGTGGACACCACCAATCTAACGGGCCTGGGCTAGAGTCCCGGACAAGGCAGCCGGATCGAAGCCAACCCAGCTCTTCATTCCCCCTCTGGGGATGGGTTCCTAACGTAAGCTATGGTGTCTATAAGCGTATATACACAGTTTAAAACAGTATATGTAAGTGGTTGAGAGACGGTGCAACACAAGCGTAAACTCTCTCCACTTATTACACAGACAGCAATCGCTTGGGAGCTGAGACTAATGAAGCGCCTCAAATGGACTAATGTGGAGTCTGGGACCACTGACGCACTTCTGATGCACCACTGAGGTGGCTAGGAATACTGAGACTCTTCAGATATACCGCTGAGGAGGCTATGGTTACTTAGGCACCACTGACGAGGCAGGGACTGCTGCGGCACCTGCAAGAGATAGAGATTTGATAGTACTGAGGCAAGTAAGATGGAAGACAGAGGAAGGAAGCAAATGCCGTTGAAACAATCTGAAGCACATTTAACGATGCTGAAATTACTGAACTACTTGTGAAGTACCGGTGAGGTAAGGAAATGTTTTATGAGGAACAACTAAGGATGCCTTGACAACAAGAACACTCCTGAGCAGAAGTGTTTATGAGGAATGACCAAGTAGTCAGAAATTTCTAAAAGCTCCCACGAGCGATAGGTAAGGTGTCCGACATGGAGATGATAACAAATTACTGACAAAATTTCTTCCTACAATTTCTCTGTTATATGATATACTCTCCATGGTCCTGTGGATTCCCACTTTGTTTAGATATCCTGTATTCATTTCTTTTCGGCCTGATTGAACTATTAAATCCTTTAGTCTTCTGGCATACATCTCTCACTATCCATCTTCTTCCAGGAACATCTTTTATCTCTAAATGACAGTATCTCACTTTCAGTTACTCCATATCTATTCATAAGTAACTACGTCTAAGTGCCTAATCCATTTGCATTACTAGTATCCTGCCGCATTTTACCGCAATCTGTTGGCATCACTAAAGGGCTAAGCACAATAAGAGGGATGAGATCGATGAAGAAAATATAAGGAAGAAGCGTAAGGTCACCGAGGAGGTGGGTATCGATAAACATTCACGAGGGACCAAAGAAAAGTTTCGAACCACCCAGGAGAACAGGACAAACGAGGTTGTTGGGGATGAGTGAGGGTAAGACCACAAAAGGCTGGACTATTATGGAGTCTGGGATCAATAGGGAGGATGAGACTAATCAAAGGAGGCTTGGTCTACACAGATGACTAGGATCATCACGGAGGGTATGGCTACAGAGGAGGTCTGTATCACTGAGGAAGCTGGAACAACCGAGCAAATTGGGACCACAAACCAGCAAGGACCCGAAAAGACTGGTTAGCAAGGAGACTAAGACTGCTGGGCCAACTGAGGACATTAGGATTTCTAAGGATATCCACTGAGGAGAATGAGCCCAGTTAAGCGACTATACCAAATGAGAAGGCTAAGACCTCTAAGGAGGCTGTGAGTACAGAGGAGCTATGAACCTCATAGCGACTGGTTAAAATAGCAATGACATTAGATAGCAGCGACAACTTCCAAGTGGTTAACAAATGGGAAGAAGCCAAAGGCAGGAAGGAGAGGTACGAGGACAGCTGCTAGAAATAGGCAACAAAACCGGAAAACAAAATGAAGGATGAAATTAACTTCACTTTTGTCGGGAAATATTTGATCAGGAATTTGGAGAAAGAGTTTCACAATAAGAGCAAAAACATGAGGAGGCTGTGTTTGCTGTCCAAGGGCTGAGCTAGAGGACTTGCCACTTAAGGTTCAGGACATAATTAGTGGACACTGTAGAAGACAGCGTAGTTGCTGTTGAGGCAGAAACAAACAACTTAGTTTGAGGTAGGTCAGAGGAGAGCCTATGAACGTAGAGGGCGCTCATTAGGTAGCATAGGGATAGCTGTAGGAAGGCTGTGGTAGGCAGAGCTGCTCCTTTGCTATGACGTAAGATCTGTAGTCCTGAGTACAATTTTAAGTAAAAGTAGCAGTGTCAAGGATGTTTGTATGATCTAAGAGATATTTCATACAGATTTGTGGGATTACTTCAGTAGTGACAAAAGTCACATTGCTCAGTATGTCGTCCATCTACAGAGTTCAAATGACCCAATTAAGCAGGGGACGTACCTACAATACTGAAGAGATAAGGTAAGAGCTGTTCATTTTGATCCAAAACGGCAGACGCCAGTCGGATGAAGGAATGACTGTACGTAGCCACCAGTTGAAGGTTAGGTTCAGTCAGATAAAGTCACCAGAGACGTGAGGGGTCAGGGCAGATTAGGTCACGTAAGACGTGAGGGTGAGGGCAGATGTGACCGGTCTGACTCGAAAAAACAGGTCAAGTAAACCTCAGGAGACAGACAGGCCATAACAGGGTTTAAGGCGATTTCTAGAATCTAGAACTTTATATCTGTCAAGATCAGTGACATCACTTGCTACATAAAGTTTAATTCACCAGCGCCTGAAGACTAAGTAGTAAGCAGAAAGAATTTAACAGCATACACATTATCAGAAAAGCGGCATATGGCAATAACGGAAACCTAATGTTCAGTTCAGTTATGACCTGAACAAATAATGTTTCGTAAACCATTATGAAAAGTGTAATAAGAAAAGTTTCCTCACGGGATAATCAGTAATGACTCAGATGCTTATAGTAAAACTATGGGAATTTTAGACTTCATATGATGGAAAAATATACTAAAAAACGAGACTCAATACATAATTTTTGCTGCACCATAGTCAGATCTCACTTAAAATGCGTTGCTCAGTTCTAGTCACCAAATTTGAATAAAGACGAAGAAAAAGTAAAATGAATTTAGAGAAGAGCGCAAAGCAGGTTTCCTTGCTAATAAATAAATTTTATGAAGAATATCGACGGATTTACATTTATTTTCCCTAGAAAAAAAGGAAAAAAAGACTCGAAAAGAACACGTAAAATTTTCGAAAACATAATTCAGGATAACCTTTTCGTGTTACATAAATCTAGTGACCAAAAATAAATGTATCATGTTAAAGGGAAGATAACGTGATGCAAACGTAGATAAAAGTTTCTTTTTTTCATTTACAACGTCACAGAACACTGTAATAAGCTACCACCTTATTTTGTGAACACGACGACCATCGGCACTTTTAAATCAGGACCAAACGAACACTTTAATGATATCAGGTCTCTCTAAGCATAAAACATTTTTTCAGCTTTGAGTGTCCTTCTTAGGAAATCCGGCTGCAGTGTTGCATTAGGACGTGTCGTCCCATTCACACTATCCTATAATACTGTTGTCAATATACTAGTACTCTCTCCATACTAAGCAGTGCTTTCATGGCTATTCTCCTGCTGGCTGATGGGTGGAAGTCATACTAGCACTCCTATCGTTATACTAGCGTGAGGGTAACAGTAGTAATCGTATCGGTGTATTGGTGAAGGGGATCACAGTAGCCGATCTGTCGTTGTACTAGTGAGGGGGTTACAGTAACAGTCCTAATGGTGTACTGGTGGAGGAGAGACAATTGTGATTTTCCTTCCACTGTAGTACTGTAAGGGGTGTGACTGGCATAACATCCAGTGTACTGGTGCTGGAACTAGTCCGTTAATACCTCCCATAAACTGGTGGTAGTCTAACCCCAGCGCTACCTCCATATACTGGTGGAAGAGGTGACAGTAGCTCAGGGGACCACAGCCGTCCATAAGAGTGCCAGCAACTACCTAAGTGTAGAGGAAACAGGTGGCTCCACTAGCTGTTGGATCTAGCTTCATCGGAGGGTATGCGAGACACTGGCACTGCTGGATGTTACAACATCCGAACGCCACACTTTTCCCGCATTTAGAATTACTTGAACATCCTCCACAGATGCTGGCGAAACGTCCTTGAGGACTTTGAAAAGCAAAGAAGGTATGTAGTGGCCGCGGGTAAACCCCGCAGGCGCAGACCAGGTGGCTGGGGGGAGGGGGTGCAGTCGGGTATACCTACTGCAGATGGCACACTGCCGTCCAAGCTCATGGTGAATGCTGGGGAGAGTCGTGAGGCAGGCCAGGTTGCTGCCCTCATCCCCCAGACCAGAGTGAGGGAGGAGGTCGTGGGTCTGGAGTGTACAACTTCCCACGTGATGTTTAGTTAATCTTTTACCCTGGTTTATGTGGCACTCCCTACCCCTCAGGACGGCCAGCAGCTACGGGGTGAAGGGGAGGAAGAGTGTGGGGGAGGATGGCTCTGTGTGGTACAAGGTTGAATGGTAAAAGGTTTTGTGTGCTTTATGTTTGTGAAGTAAAAAGCTGTGTGTGGTACAAGGTTCTTTGTAGTACAAGGTTGTGTGTGGTACATGTTTATGTGTGGTACATGTTTACGCGTGGTACAAGGCTGTGTATGGTACAAGGATGTATGGTACAAGGTTATGTTTGCTTCAATGTTTTGTGAGGGCAAAGTTGTGTGTAGTTCATGGTTATCTATGGGTTATTGTTGTGTGTAGTAAAACGTTGTTTTAGGATTAATGGCGTGTGTGATTTAAGGGTGTGTGTGGTTAAATGACGTGTGTGGTACATGGTTGCTCTTGATCCAATGATGTGTGGTACATTGGTTGTGTGTGGGCCTATGATGTGTGTATGGTGTCAAACTGTGAGTGCTTTAAGGATATGTGTGCTTTGATACTGCGTGCAGTACAAGACTGTGTGTGGCTCATGACTGAGTGTGAGTCATTGATGTGTGGGGTTCAGTGATGTGTGTGGCACAAGACTGGATTTAGTTTATTATCGAGCATTTTACAAGGATTTTTGCTGTTCACTGCTGTCTGTGGCACAAAGGTTCTTGGCCTTCAATGATGTGTTTGGTTCCATATTGTGTGTGGTACAAAGTTGCGTGTGCTCCAGTAATGTATTGATACAAGGCTGTGTGTTGATCATTGCTGTGTGTGGTATACGACTAAGTGTGATTTCATAATGTGTGTGGTAACAAGACTGTGTGTGTCTCAAAGATATGTGGGGCCTGAGGCTGTGCAGTTCTTCAATGATGTTTGTGGCAGACGGTTCTGCAGTACAATGCTGTATGTTATGTAGGATTTCTTTGTGGTTTTATAGTTCAATGAGTGGGGCGAGATTCTGCCTAGCTGAATGATGCGTGTGGGACAATATTGTACGTGGCTCAATGTTGTGAGTAATAGAATGTTGTGTTTAGAGAGGCGCGTGTGGTACAAGGTTGTTTGTTGACGGATGTTGTTTGTGATACAAGGTCTGTGAGGTACAAGGTTGTGTAGAGTACAAGGTACTGTGAGGTACAACGATGTGTGTAAAAAGAGGTTGTTATGGTACAAGGTTGTGTGTGGTACAAGGTTATGTGTAGCAAGGGGTTGTTGCGGTACACGTTTGGTGTGGTACAATGTTTTGTGTAGTAAGAGGTTGCGTCTGGTACAAGGTTGTATGCAGTTGGAGGTTGTTGTGGTAAACGGTTGTGTGTGGCAAAAAGTTGGTCCAAGTTTGTATGCAGTAAGAGGTTGTGTCTGGTACAAGGTTGTATGTGGCAAGAAGTTGTGTTAGGTCCAAGGTTGTGCGTGGTACAAGGTTATGTGGTATAAAGTTATTTGTGGTAAAAATTTGAGTGTACGGTTTGGTTGTACTTTAGTTGACCGCATCAGCTCATAACCCCAATCAAGCTACCACAGCACTACCACAACGCCACCACTTCAGAATCAGCGTCACTATACCTTCACCATCGTCACCGTCGCTACCACACCATCAACATCACCAGTACACTGCCATCATCACCACCATCGCCATCAATGCCACACCAGTATATCCTCTCCACCACCACCACCACCAAGCCATGACACCATCATCGCTAAACCACTTTCGCCAATGTACCAACGTAACATCAACACACAATACCGCCACAATCACCACATCACCACCACCAAACAACCATATGACATCACCATACTACCATCCCTTCACCACAACCATCACATCGCCACCACCACGACATCACCAGACTGCTACCACCACCAAACCACCATCACCACAATAACCACATCTCCGCACCACCTCACTACCACGACCACCACAAAACAAACACCGCCCTCTACACCTCATCCTCACCACAACACCATAATCACCACACTACCACCACCGTACCTACTTACCGCCACCCTCACCACACCATCACAACCACCACACCACACCAATGCACCACACAGCACCGCCACGCCAAATCATCAGGCGTTGCCTGCCTGGCCTGGACCATCGGTGTGGGAAGCGGACCTCCTTAATGAAAAACAAATATTGCGACCGCACGAAGCCAGAAAATCCGGGACTTCTCACGAACTGGCCGCCGGGAAGTTGGGCGTCACCAGATTTTCTGAACAAATTAATTTCTCTTCCTCCAGAGAATAAATTTGTCATCAGAGTTTCCACAGGGAATATACTCTGAGCTCTTGGACTGTGAGGGAAAGATGACTTCCTTACTGGAGCCTGTGTGCTGGGATCTCTCTCTCTCTCTCTCTCTCTCTCTCTCTCTCTCTCTCTCTCTCTCTCTCAGCCACCGACCGAGGAGGTATATCTCCGAGACTACCCTTCTGAGTATGGGAAGGGTTAGAAGCGCCTACGCAATGAGCCAGCTTCAGTGGTTGTCAAGTATTAGTCCTTTGGCCCAGGATGCTGTCTTTTCTTTCTGCCTCACCCACATGTGGGCCGCCGGCTTTCAGTCCACAGACATATAATCTCTTCCATCCATATATAACACTTAACCGCACACGACTCGTTCTTCCTGCGGTGAGCGCTACCAGCTATCCCCGCCTTTTGGCAAAATCTCGCCGCAAATACTCGTAAGTAATATCTTTTACAAAAAAATAGTCAAAGTATAATTCATTTCTTTTTATTTTTTGTACAATTTGAGAAAAAAATCTTCGTGTTCTAAAGACCCAGGTTACAACACAGCTGGCGTTCAAAATTTTCTGTTACTGTTCCTCACTCATGTGGTAACGCCTGAGCACAATGCATTCATAAGGAGACATCCACTGTTCATCATCCCGACACATTTCTCACATACGTACTCAAGGATGTTTGAAGAGAACCATCTTGAGAGATGAAGGTGGATAAGAAGACCACAATAGCGAGGAAACAGTGTGACACAGCGACACACACAAGCTGGTCTGTGTCCCAGTCCATGGCTGCTGTAGTATGAACCAAGAACTATGGTACAATAGCCAACTCGACTTAAAAGCATTTTCTCTATTATTTTTGTTGACACATTGGGAAATTTTGAAATGTAATTTCACGTTCAAGTTGGTGGAGTGTGAAGTCATCCTGTAGGACTATAGGGATATTTCAACAATGCGCTCCGCAACAGCAGGCGAGAACGCGTATTACTCTCTGACAACGTCTTTAAAAACAATGATCAACAAATTTTGACTGATTTTATGTTTCAGAGATGAAATGAGTTTCGCATTATGGATTTTGGGCCGAACAAGAAATTGACCGTGAAAACGCTAGACTGGCTACGGTTTCCAAGAAAATTTCACCATCTTACGTTTTGCATGTATTACACACTATGCTGCTGACACACGGTACAGTCACTAGCATATCTCGATTAAGCGCAACGCCTCCTCTCCTGTCGCTTGCATACAAGTCCTGGAGCATCTCTTGCTACCGTCCGGCAACAGTCTGCTAGCACCGCTGGACTCCATTTGCCCCGGTACCGTTTCTCCATCGCCGAGATCTCTTGATGGAAACGTTCGTTGTGCTCATCGCTCACTGCGCCGCAGCTAGCCGGAAAACAATCCAGGTGAGAGTGAAGAAAATGCATCTTCAAAGACATACTGCAGCCCATTTTCAGATAGGTTGACAACAGACTTTCCACAAGTACCCTGTGGTTGTCAGCCTTGATGAATCCTAGAAAGCTGGTTGCTACCAGCCGGAAAACATTCCACGCTGTTGTCTCTTTACTACTGAGGAAGCTGTCGAACTGCTCGTCTTTGAAGAGCTCGGTGGATCTGCGGACCGAAGAAAACACCCTCCTTGATTTTCACCTCACGAAGCTTTGGAATTTCCCACAGTGGCCCACTTTCATCCATAGCCATGATAAATTTCCTCATGAGGACCACTTTGATAAGAAGAGACGGCAGCGAAATCTTTCCAGCGGGCACGAAACACAAACACTGTCGAATTTTCATCAAGGAGATTCCACTGAAGCAGTCTCCAGCCCAACAGTTCTGCCTTCCTCTTCCACAGTTCCAGAACTCTAACGAGGTCGCTTAATACAGTCTGTGTGATCCTGTGTGGTTCAGCAGACGTCACGTTAGTTAAGAAATCAGGATCTCTTGATGATGATGGCTCACATGTTTCATAAATTTCGTTATCTTGTTCGTCCTCCCATTCCAGAGAATATGAGTCTGGGGGTTCCAGAGTGGGAAGTCCTTCACCGTGGGGTACCGGGCGCATAGCAGATGGCATATTCAGACAGCATGAGGTCCACTTTTTCCTCTTGGAAATATCTTGCCGTACTGGAGGCGCCATACTGAAGTAACTGTCACTGACGTGATCTGTCGGCCTCCTCAACAACACGGGCACGGCAAAAGGCATCGATCTTCTTTTGCGATTCATCCAACTGCAAACGTTTGTTGCACAAGCATTGCAGCATATGTGTGGAGCCCAACTCTTGTCCTGGTCCCCAGCCTTACACCTGAAGTAAAGACTGTAGGCTTTCATGATGGTTGTGGTTACGATACGCTCCTGTGATGCAAAAGTCACCTCCCCACAAACATAACGAAAGCTGTCTGCACTGTTCATGCACTTACGAGGCATTCTTGCTGACGTTCGGCAAAGAAATCACTCAACAGTCAGTCACACGTGGCTCTTCGTACAACTGAAGCAGTACGTTTCAGCAGAATGACAGAAAACCAACACTACACTGCAACATGCAGTAAGTATTGTATTGTACTGTATTCATAAAAAGAAATTGGCTTGCGCTCTGGTTACAATATTTAAACCAGCTCCAATTCAAACACAGACTCAGGGATGCAAAACAATAACTATGATAAAAGTACGACACGAATAGAAACGCTGGGGTACGAAAAAACTTTAGGTAAACGCTTACGACACGTGTTCACTGGGCGTCTCCCCGAAAGGATATGATAAGCAGCAAGTAAGAGGATGCAATACCCGGGTGCTGAATGCATCATTCACATCCCGTGAACAGGGTGCCCGATCTTGCATCAAAGCTGCACAACGTCAATACCAGTGCGAATCGTACACATTGGGTCCCACTCCGTATCTTCAAAACTAGAGCCATTTAACAATCTTAAAAGTGTCGTATTCGTGCTCAGCCCACCAAGCATTAGCTTCTTTAATTTCCAAAAAAATCTTGGCTGTTGGTCAGCGAATGAATAAGAAAAAATGAAAAACTTTTTTGAAACCGCAGATACAAATAACTATTACACAGTGACTTCTCAGTAGAATGGTGTAATATCATCAGAATCGAATTCTGATTTTCCGCAAAAGATTTTAAAATCAATTCCAAGTATGAGAGACATGTTTGTGTGGAAGGTGGAGTGGACGGCCAGTGTGTGCGTCCTACCGCGGAAAGTACGTATCCACCTGACACGTCACACGCTTTCGCAAGACCATCATACATCTACACATCTCACGACAATCTTCATGGACTTGACTGTACCTTCCCCTGTTCAACCACTTCCTAACCCAAACCCCTAACCAACCACTGAAGAAAATGAGAGGTATCTTCCTAAAGCCACTTGACAATGAATCCCACAGAGGTCTCATAATGGGCTGCAGCAGAGGTGGATGGACAGAACCGCAGCTTAAAACTATAGCGACAAACCTGACAAGGCAGGATTGCTTCCTCACAATTCCTGACTAAATATTGTCGTATCTAGTTCTCACATATTAACGCCACGACTTCTGATCATTATAAACTTTATCTGTGCTACATAAAGCGGTCCCGTCTTTTATCTCTACACACGTCAAGGGAGTTGCTCGACACACGAGGACTAACCCCTCAGCGCACTCACCAATAATTCATCCATTTCTTTGGCAGGACAGAAATTACTGGTTGCTGAGGTGATATGTGTATTTTCGAGAAACATTCTAGTGTTGAGCAGGAAGCCTGTGCTTGCAACATGGGACTATCAGGAGGGAAAAATGGTGGAAGTGAGGAGTTATACTACTAAACAATGCCATTCCGCCTTTCTCTGTCCTCCGCAGGAACGGGCAAACGAGAAACCAGAGATCTCAGAGTGCTGTTGGAAATAGTATTGTAGACTAAGTCTTCCTCTGTGTCCAGGACTCAACTTCTCGCTTGTAGGAACACTTGAACTACATATCGTGGGGCCTTTCGGACACACTGCTCACCTTGATATACAAAACTATACGTTATTTCTTCACTGGTTCTCGAAAATATATGCCCCTCAGTTGGCTATGTTTAGTGTGACAAATTAACCAACTTTATTTTATTCGTTTGAATTATATGAAGTCATCATGCTTTTTACTACCATGAGATTTTGTTTATAACAACTTTTCTGATTAAAACAAATGTTATATTACTACAGAACCCAAAAAAGTTTCCTCAGCGATATTGCTTTATATACAAGCACATTAACAGACATCTTTCATCAACTGATGGGAGGAACCGCCTTCCCTGTGTTGGACGATGGGCTTACATGGCTGCCCCATGTGCACTCACACAGTCACATTCATGCACACAAGAAGCTCATTCTGCCTTTATTTGCAAATATCTTTAGTTTTTTGCGTTTATTAAGACTTGCCACCCAATTCTGCGCGCCCGGAATTAAAACTTTTATCATAAGAAAGCTGCTTATCTGAAACTAAGTTACATCCTGCTTCTACGACCAGCCGCGCTCGTGCGCCGGTAAACAGAATCGGAACAACTCTGCTTCTTGATCACTGCCAGACCAGCAGACACTGGCAGACCAGCAGACACTGCCAGACCAGCAGACACTGGCAGACCAAGAGACACTGGCAAGACACTTTCAGCACTGGATTCAGTTCATACTGCTCTGAGTACAGTACGGTTCTGTGTTAATACCCATGTTCACTAACATTGTTTTCGGCGCAAAAAATATCATAA
>JAUUDW010622035.1:0-11655 GCA_032361385.1 Panulirus guttatus
TTTTTACAGGAACACATGCTTCTAAATTACTATTGTCTAAATAGGTGTTCCAGTTACATTAAGCAACGTTGACTAGCTGATATTTGTTCAGCGTACATCTTATCTGTACTTAATTGTGATGAATGTACGCTGTACACATCTTACGTGCTTTTAAAATCACCTGCAGATTATGCCTTTGTAGCTAGAAATTAAGACTTTATCGAATGATTAATTATCATGAGTTACGTCTAAGAAGATCAACGTATCCATAACCCATTTTAAGACTTCCTTCAGTATGATCTCTGCTATGTAATGTTTTACAGCAAAATATATGGAACATGAAATTTGGCATCTGAATCATAATCACGTGTAAAATCAGTGAACAGTAAATGCTAAATTTCGCTTTTCGCTTGAGGTTCAGGTTACGAATACTTGATCACGAATAACAGATTCGCTTTATTATGAAACATGAGCTCACATTTAATATTTCTGTACAGGAGAGATTAGGCATATCGTCGTTATGCATCCGTAAAGTGCCTAAAAAAATATCTTATATAAGACCCGTAAGAATAATAATGAAACAAGGGGGACGTTACACAACTTTAGACGAATTAATGATAGCAGACGACAAATCATCATTATTAAAGACCACCCTAAAATTCACCAACTCTGCAAAATGTTGATTAGTTATGCTGATGTCTCACCTGGAATGCAGAGTGAAACAGCAGAGTTACGAAGGTCAAGTGACAGGAAGCCGCGACCCGCCAATACAGTTGCCAGGTCTCGCTGTACCATTTTCCCGCCATGCTTATTTGTTGATACTTTCTGTTGGTTCCCTTCTAGGATATTAAGATACCCATTTCCTTCCGTCTTAAGATTTGTCTAGATTAGATCAATTGCTCTATAATATATTTCATGGAAGGCGATGCGGTGTGTGGGGTAATTCAGGAGAAAAATATCAAAATAAAAAGAGCCTGAGAAACATCAGGACGCTCGTGGTTTCGAACGAGAGACGCAGTATCCGAGGTCCTCCCATCATTTTTTCGGTCAAATCCCTTTCAAAATCTTCCAGATGCCCCTGCTTCAGGGCCAAGTTTTCAGGCTCCTCAAGCCGCCGGATAGTGTAGAGCCTGGGACACAGCTGTTCGTCATTCAACACACAGGAGAGAAGTTTGTGAATAAAAGGTAAATGCCCGCGAAAGCGCCGGTCTCTGTTTACGGTAATATCCCAGGCCACCGTATTTGTAGATCTCTTCGTATTTCTCATTTATCTTGACCTTCCCTATCCATACCTCATATCCAATGGCTGCACGTAATGTGAGAGTGTTGTCACAGACCAGATGGGCCTTGAGGGCCCCTGAGACGTGAATTTGACATCTCTGGGTCAGGAATAAATTATCTAGAAAGAAACAAGATGGAGATATTGTCATTTCCCGACCTTAGGATGGAGGAAAACCAGTGTTCGGCCTCTCCTGCTTGGCTCCAGTACCCCCTTCATAGTGTCATGACGTTTATTACCGTATACAGAGCAACTTACCCCAGCTCTGTTTGGGTAATGGAATTAGGAAAGACCTTCTTTTATTAATAATTAATGATTGACTCACGTTTTGCAATCATTGGCAGTTTGTTATAGTTGACAAGAAGTAATTATAAGGTTAGCTGGTGATTACAGGTCATCAACACTAAACTTGCCCATTTTATGCATGAGGAATCATTTTTTTATTACTGCTATTAAAATGCAGCTGTTTTAACTGTAAATGAAGTTTCATCTTGATTTGACAGTTATAGAGGATTTTAGTTCTGGTATGAGTTGTTATATCATGTTATTGTTATCGGTAGCAGCTTTTGATTGTGAACTCTAAAGATTATGTGTGAAATACATAAGCAAAGAAATAAGGAATTTGTTATTTTCACGAAATTTGAGACAGCCCTTTACTTCTTTTTTATTATAGAGGATTGTTCATGTTTTTCTAAAATTGTGGTATCTTTAGCTCCGAACACAAGCGACTATCACTAAATACCATTGAAATTCAAGAGGATTGTGATATAGTAGGTGAAATACACAAGAGATAGTGTAAAAGACCCAGTAAACCAGTGAAATTTTTTTTTTGTCTTCCTGTGAATGTTTCGCATTCTACAGTTTATGCGACTCCATACTTAACGTTAATTGAAAAATTGGTGTTTGTCGAATAAAGTAAAAAATTCTCCTTTAGAATAAGATAAACAATTATAAGGAAAACAAAGGAAAAATAAAAAAGTGATATTGGCCTTTTTACTTGCAGAGGAATAGCAAACATCTGTAAGTGCTTGCTACTACGAGAGTGATGTGCATTATGCTGGTGCTGACATGTCTCGGCAGGCGATATTTAGTCCTCTTTGTATTGTCATAAACCCTACGTGTCACTGATGTCTCATATATGCTTACCCTTGACCCACGTGTCTATATTGCTTTTGAAGATGTGCATATAGTTTCACATGACACTTGATTTGTGATACTCGTTTAAGGAGACCTGTTAAATTGCTTTTAATCGAAAAATATAGAAAACATAAGTACTCCATATGTCTGATGTATTCAGTGTTGCAACATTAAGTAGAAAAGAGAGGAATTTACCAGTTTTACTTTTGCATCATTTTTGTTTTGTAATGAAAATGTAGTGCACAGAGGATAGACTGAAAGTTGCTGTGCAATTTGGAACATTATATCCAGTAATTATTTTTCATACTTTTTTGCCATTTCTCATGTAGCGAAGTAGTGCTAGGAACAGTCGAAGAGTGGCTTCATTCACACGCATGACATTTTATTTTGTGTTATTGAATTACGCTGGTGTTGGGGAGGGCCATGAATGTTAGGAAGAATGTGAAGCTAATTAATGTAAAAGTAGGTGAAACATGCAAATGATCAACAGAAAGTATGAAAGCCTTATTCAGCCTCGTTAGCAGGAAAGATTTATCTTTATATTCTGTATATAGGTTAAAACATATTGAAACCCATTATTAATCTGTGTCAAATCCTGACATTTGTCAAAAAACAAGTGACAGACAAGGCATCCAACCAGCCTCTCCACAAGCAGATATCCATGCTGTCCATTTCGTCTATAAATTTTGGCTGGATAGTGAGGTGAAAATAATTTCTGTTGATATTAAGTGTTTTACCAGCTTTTACATTAGGAAATCACACATTTGCCCATAGATTCCTAACCCTCACCACTGTTGTACAACAGGAATTTATAATTTATAATTTGTCACAGTTGTGGTTATCAGCTGCCCATATTCCCCACATTGCAAAAGATCCTTCTTATTTTTTCTTTCAAACTTGTTAGCTGTTTCTCGTTTTAGTTAGTTAGTGCCAGGAATATACGAGGAAAAGGCCTTATTCTCGCACATCCATTCTCTAACTGTCACTAACCTGCACAATAATTTTATCACAATGTGTAACAGTAAGTTGAAACCACTAGGGAACCATAATATGAATGTTGAGCAGTATATAAAAAATGAATTAAACTAACATACACCTGTGACTATTGGCAATTATAAGTGAAAAAGGCAAACAAGTGTTGTGATGGAGAAATTTGATACGCAATAAGCCTGTCACCAATAGGCCACATTTGGCTGATTGCAAATATGATGAGCAAGCCATCTGGTTACTTGATGTCTTAGGATGAAATACAGTGCTCCATCATGGTCTTCAGCTATCTTTATGTTCTTTAAACATTGCAGTACCAATGCAGAACAAAATCAGTTTAAGTGCATAACTAAACTACTGATATACCGAATGAGTCACTAAAGATTCTGGGCGTACCAAACACACTGGAAATGTTTACATAATTTGATAGGTACGTAGATTTTAGGTAAAGCACTAGTTCAGCCCCGCTACTTATTACTTATGTGATGTGATTGGTTAAAGAATAGTATTGAGTGGCATAGCATTGTGATGTGATTGGTTAAAGAATAGTATTGAGTGGCATAGCATGATTTTTTTCGTTTCTATTTTAATGTTTGTATATAAGTAAGATGATAGTGGGGAGGGCTATAAAGCTAAAGCCCATCAAAATTGTTGTTGATCGATCCAATGTAGAATCAACAGAACGTTTGTAAACTTCCAAAAACTTTCTCTAACAGTTGATATTTACCGTAATATTTTGTCTTACAGTCACAGTATATTAACAGAACTGCAGCCACGTGCATTTTGGTTCAGAACATTTGCTCGATTTGTTCAGGTGTAGTTACTGGGTAATTTGATTTTGTATTGCATGCAGATGCAGAATAGCTTGTGCCTTGTTGTATACAAATATCACAATTATGTTATTGTGAAATGACATTGAGAATAAGATAAATTTCAGATATTAAGGGATTTTAGGTCAACTTTTCATAGATTCTCTTAGTTTTTTTAGAAGTTAAACATTCTTTAACACCACATTTTCCCTGATCTTTCAAGCCTTTACAACAGTTGAGTTGTTTATTATCGGAGGGAAAAAAATCAGTTATGCTGTGCTGCTGTTATTACATTTTGCAAGCAGTACACTGCTAATGCACAATACATATTACATACACCTAAGGTTAGATTGGAACTTCACCAGATATTATTGAGAACTCATATACCTGAAATAGAACCTGCACTGCATGTAATACATATTGAATTGCAAGGATTATAAAGAATTGCATTGGACGATTCCCTTAAAAGTGTTCAGGAAAATATTGATGTGTACTTATTCTTAAACTATAAATATGATACTGATGATGTCGTATTACATGTCGCGTAGAATGTATTAAAACTTGGGCTGGTGTTGGGTATGCTGAAACATGTGGGTGATCTGTGTCCATATGACTTAGTATTGATTTCCATCTTTTAACTGTGAAGCACTTATATTTGATTAAAGTACTTCATGATGATGTGCTTGAACGCTAAAAACTATATCTAACTTAACCAAACCTTTGAAAGTGTGAGGATGATCTTGTAGGTGCACCAGTCGCAGGTGAATAAGTAATATCCTGACTTCCTTTCATGCTCTTAATTTGTTTTAACTTTCAGTGATTCGTGATTTAATTTTATCAGTATTTTATACTTTCATCTCTTTTCAGTGAGTATAGCTTTCTGTTATGTATCATCATATTTATCCAACAAAGAGGGCAATGACCTGAAACAAAGGGAGAATTTAGAGATAATTGAATATATAACATATTGCACAAAAACTTTTAATGAAACTTTAAGGGACATGATTTTAACTTGGTAACTATGAAAATCACATCAGTGGATTTGTTACTGTCAGCAGAACTCTATTATGTGGAGTTACTTTAGTCCTTCCAATTTATTAACTTTAGTATTTGATAGAATTTCCTGTGGAGTAGCTAGGTTTATTGTGGACAATAAATTAAGATGGGAAAACTTAATTGGAATCTTCTTTTTTTTATTCAATAATAAGCAAGTAGATATTAGTGAGGATTGTGAAGATCAGGTGAAATATAAATTCATTTGTTGTAAAAGTCAATGATATTTTTAAAAATCAACAGGTCTTTGATGACCTCTTCAAACAATGACTAGGGGCTGAGATTTATTGTACTCATGAAAGTTATGGTCAAAAAATGTACCATCATTAATGTCATTTGCTGCCTTCCAGCACATGGTGGAGAATGTTTGCCTGAATGTGTTTTGCGCACTGAATGCTTTTGTGTGCGCATAGACAGTGGCCAAAAACAGGATATAAACTCAAGACTGTAACTTACATATTTTTCATTTAACATAAGATAAGGTAAATTTTTATTGGTAGGGGAGAAATTAGGTTAGATTTTCTTAGGTTGTATTTGAATATGTGTTTCATGTATTTACATCACATAACACATTTCCCCTGGTCCTGTCAGTCCTCCCCTTTACTAACATTTCTTTTTTTTTTCATATTTGTTCATCAGTTAGTGCCAGGAACCCAGCTCTACACAGCCTTATCTATAGCCCCCTGCTGCACATCCATATAATAGTGTTAGGACTAGTGCTCCTTCATACATACCCATTTTTGCCTCCCAGTTATCATTCTTTCTTTCCACACATTCTTCAACACTCCCAGGACCTTCACTCTCTTCCCCTATTGTATGACTCATTTCTGCTTCCATGGTTCCATTTGCTGCTATGTCCACACCCAGGTATTGAAAACACTTTACTTCCTCCAATTTCTTTTTCATTCAAACTCACACCCCAACTAACCTGTCCCTCAACCTTGCTGAACCTAATACTGTACCTCACTTTTATTCACATTCACTCTTTAACTTTCTCATTTCACACACACTTCCGAACTTAGTCACCAACTTTTATAGTTTCTCACTTGAATCTGCTGCCTGTGCTGTAGCATAAGCAAACAATAACTGACTTCTTATGACTGAATATGTATTTCAAGTACAATAACTTTGTAATTATGCTTTTTTTACTTTACCAACTGTCACTAAACAAGGCATGGTATGGTGAACATTGGGTTACAAAATCATTTTGTAACCTTATTTGACATGAAAGAATAACAAGACAAAAATGTCTAAAATTCTTCATTTTTTGAAGACATTGACATCAGCCCCAAAAACATTACCGTATGTAAATGGGAAAATATTGTAAGAATAATTGTATTGATGGATGTTACATAAGTGTAGTTTTGCACACAACATAACCATGGTAAATTAGGTTATCAAATTCTACAAAGTTTTACAATGAACTCCATTTTTTGTGGCATGCTCTTTCCTTTTCTGAATTACTTGTGATTTACCATACTTTATTTTGACAGTGACTATGATGATCGATTGGCTTTGTACAGTCAAAGCATATGGACGTGTCAGTGTAGTGGCAAGTCTGGCCTCACTCATCAGGAGGCATGGACGAGTGAGGCCAAAGTTCGAGTACTTCTTAATTCTTCATTTCCCATGCCCCTCCTTCCACCCATTCTCCGAACTATTCACCATAGTAAGTAAATGGTTAGATGACCACTGTTTAACTTAGCATTTTCTTTGATATATGAAACTGAAATACAGACAATTATTTACAGGAATTGCAGTGTGACATTCTTTTTATAATTCATGTTAAGGTTTGTGTTCTTTAAGTTAATGAGTGATTATGCGAACTTAGCTATGCCCTTTCTAGGCTCTTGATTGTGTAACTCAGTCATTTCATTGATATTTAGTTGCCTGTGGATATGAATGGAAGCAACATATTAGTTGAGAATACGCTGTATTTATTAAACTCTTTTGATTTCTCTCGTCCCATGCTTATTTTACAGGCACATTGCCACTAGATCAGCTTGTAGAAGCTGCATCAGCTTTGTGCTACTCTCGTTTTCATCCAGGTGAAGAGTTAACACTCTTAGGTCCACAGCCGTAAGTTGTTTTTAAATTTTACTGAAAATAATGATACATGGTGTATTGAGGTATTTTGAATATTTTTTTTAAACTTTTGGAATGTGTGAAAGAATATCTCAGGTAATGTAACCATGTAAGGGGGAAGATTATAAATGAGATTGGAAGAACCTTGTGAGTACTGTAGTTGGTTATAGACATGAATGTTGAGATAAACAAATGTATTTTGTAGTTTGATAATGGTATTTGTCGGAAAGTATTTAACTTCATAGGGTATTGAATAATTCAAATGGTTATTAAGCATACTGCTGAATTGCCCTTCCTATAAAAATCATCAGGTAAATGATATATGTATGTAAGTTAATTTGATTCTTTCATCTTTATTGAACATGGTGATAATATGGAATTATATTTTGTTTCATCCTCATTTGCTAAAGGATCCAAGTTCGTGTCATTAATGCAAAGGAGGACAGCAGCCATCCTATCAAGAGAGAATATGGTCTTAATGTAAAGAATACATCATCGTTAATTACACCTTCCACTCACCTAAGTAATGGCTGTTCCCCCATTAATGAGAGCCCCATGGTCAATGGAACAAGTAACGGAACTGTTGGGAGTGAAGAATCAAGTCCCTCAAGTGGTGGAAAGGGGAAAGAAGACTCCCCTGGAAAGAAAAAAAATATGCTTCTACCATTGCTCTATGATGTATCAGTGATAGGAGAAGACAGAGTCATTACAGAAGTTCCAGCAAAGCATCTTCAGTGAGTACTACTGCTTTATAACTCAGACTGTCCACAAACATACAGTCTTCTTGTCACACTTAACACTTGACAACACTTATTATCTCACACAACTCAATGTTCGTAACTCTAGATTTTCCTTTGGAGAGTGCTATGTGCTAGCCCTACCTTTTGGTAAAATGGTAGGAGAAATAGGTAGAAGCAGTAAGTAGGAACATTAGGTAGAACTGTTAGGTAGGTACATTAGATAGGAGCTTCTTTCTCTTTTTCTTCATATATTCACCAAATACAAACTACTACTCTTTCTGGTTGATCTGATGCATGTTTAAAAAACTGACCATATTATACGAACTTTATAAGCTTTAGGTGAATAATTTTTTCTTTCCACAGACGAACATACAGAGTTCCTCCTAAGGAGCATTTTCGTCTGTTTGTACGAGCAAATGCAATTAGACAACGTTCTAGTGCTTATACTCCATGGATTGTGTCAGAAGATCTAGTTAAGCAGTACAGCATTCCAAGTAAGCTTGCTTTGATATTTACCAATCCAAAAACAAATTCATTTGGCAGAAAAAGAAAGGCTGAGGGATTAAATGAAGAAAAAGCTAAAAAGGTTAAGGCAGAAAAAATAGAAAATCTTAAAACAAATAAAATAGAGCTAAAGAAAAGCCATAAGCCAGGTAAAAAACCTAAAGTAAAACGTGATCCAAATGCCCCAAGACGAAAGCCTGGTCCAAAGCCAGGTTTTAAAAGAACTCCTAAGCTAAATCAGAAGTCAGAGCTTCCAAAGCATTCACACAAGATACAGAGACCAGTTAAAATAGAAACTAGTGATAGTGATGATGATGTGTCTCTTGCAGTGTTAGCAAATAGGTCACCGAAAGTTGAAAATGAAAATCGTGTAAAGCCAAACATAGTTGCTGTGCCTGGCATTGTTCCTTTGTTGGAGCCTAAGAAGAGAGAGGCAGGAAATGCTGTAAAGGAGCAGTCTGTGAGAATAAAGAAGTTAAAGCAAGCAACTCTTTTTGACATGAGGACTCCAAAGAAGAATGGTGATGGAACACAAAGAGCTAAGACTACCCTTAAAAGATCACCGCAGAAAAAGGTGAGTAACCTTAACATAGTTTTTTATTGCTGTATGACTTGGTTAACAATGGAATGTATTTAGATATCTTAAGAATGATGCTTGAATCATGATCTCTCTTGTTATAACCCACTGTATGTGAGGAGTACCTCATTGTTAGGCAAATGTTGCCCCTGTGGATGTGGAGTAGCTCCTCACAAAATTAATTGTAGACCTAAACTACAGCCCTAGCTTTTAGGAATCATATTTTGGGATAGTTGTTATGTGGGTTTCCAAGATAGAGTGAAATATGAAGTTATGCCCAACTGGTTTATTTTTGCAGGGTTGAATTTGAATGTTTTGAAGCTGAATATTAGGAAATGTGAAAGTGAGAAAAAGATATGAATAGAAATTGCATCTTAGTACAGTTGAACATAACCTGGTTACTGTTTCCCAATTTTGCAGTGTTGCAAAGGTCCAAATTAAGAGAGGAAATATGTTCATTAGGAGAAAAGGAATGAGCATCAGTGTGAGGAAGTGGAATGAAAGTGAGTTAAAGAGTGTAAAGTGGAATCATGGGTGTAACTGAAGAGTAGATATGGTTGTAGGGTGAAGAAAAAAGAAAGAGAGCGAGTGACAGGACAGAACCCTGAGGGACAAAACTGTTGATTGATTTAGCGGGGATGTTGCTTAATTTTATACTAGGTGAAAGGTCACCTTCAGCGAGGCTGTATTATTGTCAGTGGCTGTTTAACCTGTCCGTGGACATGGTATTGAGAGGTAAATTTGATGGCTTAGGGATTAGGGGGATGGGGTTTGGGTGAGCATGTAAGTTGAATTAGTTGCTGTTTGCTGAATCAAGAGAAACACCAGAAGATTGTGTCTAAATTTGGGATTGTTAGGGAAAGGAGGAAGTTAATTTGAACAAAGTGAGGTAGAGAGGTGTAGTGGGGGGTTTTGTAAAATGAGAGGGTTTGAGTGTGAGTTTTAATGGGTAGAACCTGAAGGAAGTGAAGTGTTTAATCTTCCTGGGGTGGACTTGGTAGAAGAGGGAACCTTGAGAGTGAAGTGAGTCATAAGGTGGGAGATGGGGTTAAGTTTTTTTTTGCCTTGAGGAGTGTGTAGGATGAGCAGTTATATGTTGGACAGGGAAAAGATAAGTATGTCTGAAGATGTAGTGCCATGAATGGTGTTGTGTGAGTGATTCGTGGGATCTGAATACAAAGGAATGGAATAGGGTAGATGTGCTGAAAATGAAATGGCTCACAACAGTACTGGTTTGTGGAGTGATGGCTTGATCATTTGAAGAATTACAGCATGGGAGCTAAATGTGGTTGTTAGTATGTTCTGATTGAAAGATCTGATTAGGGTTTGGTGAAGTGGTGTGTACTTACAGTAAATCCTCGATTTAACGGATCTAACTCATTTGCCCTCTTTTTCAATCCCTGTACCTTTCTCTTGATCTCATGCCACTTTCTCTTATAAATATCCCAAACATTTGCACTCCATCCTTGTAAGTACCACCCAAATGCCTCTCTTTTCTGTCACTAAAAACTTTTCTTCTTCAGCTGCATTTCAACTAGGTTACATTCCATTTAACGGACTTTCGGCATTAACGGAAACCCCTTCCCCATTAATCCATTAAATCGAGGATTTAATGTACAGAGGGGATGAATGAAAAAGACGACTGAAAGGATGTATGTATCAGTGGTGGAGGGACCAAAGTGAAGGGGGAACGAAAGGGATATGGAAAGATAAAGTGAAAAATGCTTTTAAGTTGTCATGGCCTGATTATTTAGGAGGGTGAGAGGCGTGCATGGGATTGAGCGCATCAGAGCAGTGTGGTAGAGTGGTTAATATAGTGACAGTGAGCTGAACCAGTGAAGATAAGTGGTTGGGGGAAACCACAGAATGATCTATGGGGTTTGGCTTTGGATGATAGGCTCTAGTTTTGTGCATTATACTTGACAAGAGAGTGGATGTGAACGATTGGGGCTGTTGCTTTTCTTTTTGTAGCACTACCATGTGAAGGCTGGAAATGCAGGCATGTATTAGAGAGAGAGAGAGAGAGAAATGTGTATACACTTATTTATTTATTATACTTGATCACTGTTTCCCGCATTAGCAAGGTAGCGCCAGGAAACAGATGAAGAAAGACCCATCCACTAATATACACACACATATATATTATTATTATTATTATTATTATTATTATTATTATTATTATTATTATTATTATACATGATCGCTGTTTCCCGCGTTAGCGAGGTAGCACCAGGAAACATGAAGAAAGACCCATCCCCCCACATACACATATATACATACAAGCACATATATGCACAGTACATATATATATACATACCAGCATATACATATATACACACACATACATATGCATATACACATGTACACATATATACACACATACACATACATATGCATATACACATGTACATATTCATACTTGTTTGCCCCCATCCATTCCTGATGCCATCCCACCCCACAGGAAATAGCATCGCCATCCCCCGTGCTGGCGAGGTAGTGCCAGGA
>JAUUDW010622045.1:0-11654 GCA_032361385.1 Panulirus guttatus
TGATAGGGTTGATAGAGATGTCTTGTGGAAGGTGTTACGATAATCATCAGAAGCAGCGGGAAGATTGTAAGGCATGTGTATGAGCAGGAAAAGAGCAGAGTGACTGGTTTCTGGTGAAGGTTGGTTTGCTGTCTATATAATAACAGCCTCTTCAAGATTAATTGTAAGTTGACTGAACTACATTGGTTCATACTTACAACTACCTGCATTGACAGATTAAGGTTTATTGCATAATTCAATCCTTGTTTTCACTTTATTTATTAACAGACTGTACAACTAAAAACTGGATTGGATTTCCTCCACTATTTGCCTGTGACTGCACAACACTTGCATGTGACTGCACAATATTTGCCTGTGGCTGCACAATACTTGCCTGTGGCTGCACAATACTCGTCTGTGGCTGCAAAATACTTGTTTGTGGCTGAATAATACTGGCCTGTGGCTGCAAGAGACTAGTTTGAGGTGGTATAATACTAGTTTGTGGTTGCACAATAGTAGCTTGTGACTTCACAATATTATTCTGTGGCTGAACAACATTGGTTTGTGGTTGTGCCATATCAGTCTGTGACTGCAAAATATTTGTTTGTGGTGGCACTACATTTGCTTGTGGTGTCAGTATATTTGTTTTTGGCTTTAAAATATTTTCGTGTGTTGGCAATTTAACTTGGATATTAGCTGCTAGCTCACAAAATGTTCCTACCTCATTAAGAGAAGTTATTTTTTCTAAAGCTTGATTCAACTTCTTTATCTTTCCAATAAATGAATTTGTGATATTTTGGCTAGCAATGGTTTCTAACCTGGCTAAGTTATCTTTTAATGCCTCTACTGCAACATCATATTCTAATTTATTATAGCTTTGGTAACCAGCTTCTCCAAAAGCTATATCTGCTAAGTGTATCTTCCCAGCTGCATCTACTATCGGCGGTGCAGGAAGCTGCAATTTCTGCAATTTCCATACTGCTCGCTGGTGTTCACAAAATCCACCCATTACTCCGGATAAACAAGTACACATTGATGCTTCACAGTCCACAGTGAGCCAAATTTCATCATCTTGTGAGTTACGCACCTTCTGGGAGAATTTTACAGTTTTGATCTCTGGTAAAATGTTTTCCTCCATACATTTTAAGAAAGTGAAATGAGATACAGTATTTTCAATAAACTCTGATATTCTGCTCTGAAAGCATTCTTCCACAGCTACGCAAACATAATCCATCATTGGAAGTGTACTAAAAGACTGACATCTTGTTAGAATACTGTCGATAAACATTCTTCTAGATAATTCATTAAAATCCTTATTATTCAATGGCAATTTATATATCAATCCAACTTCTCCTCTTCTGTGCCACAATGTTGCCATATACGTGTTGAATACTCCATACTGCTTAGAAGTATCATGGGCCAACATCATTCTATAGGCTAGTTTACTGACTTCAGCTGTTGGTGCATACAAAACATTTTTTACAAGACTCATTAAAGTTATGCGATCATGATCTTTTATATTATTTGAATCTTCAGTAAGCCATCTCCAAACTGAGTGAACAAGATGAGTAGTACACAGTAATATTTGACTGAAGGGGAAACAGGTTTTTAATGCATCCCTCTGGGGCTCAAAACCATCACTGATTATCACCATTGGAGAACCTCTTCGTCCAAAAGCACTGTATCCAGCAGCCATGACTAAGTTTCTGAAGGCAAATGTGAATGCGTTGCTAGTAGGATTACTCACAATAACTACTCCCAGAGGCAAGACTCCTGCCTCAGAGGCACACAAAAAATATGTTATGCTACACTTCTCTTCGCCACAGTTAGTGACAGTATTGACAAAGACAGTTAATGAGGCTTCAGGAAGACCATGAACTCGCTGCATCATGGGTGTTACCAAAACAATAGAAAATGGATTTTTAACTAGTAAATACTGAATTTTTCTCTCATGACTTAGTTTTTCAGCTTTTTCAAATGCTGCATTAAATAACTCTTCACCTTTTAAATTGCCTTTATTCTTTGTGACAGCAGATGAGTTACTTTTTGCCCAGTACTCATTCATGTATTTTATGGTACGTGTCTTTGGATTAATAGAATCATCAACTAACAACTCAGCTGCAGAATCTCTTAACCATAGTCTAGCTTCGTGAAAATAGTGAGCACTCGCTGGAGTGTGACCTTCTGAGAAATATTTATGAAATGTTTCCATAATTTCTTTTCGAACATTCTTAAACTGTAGTGCTTCTTCAAATATAACTGGATGATTATGCACAAAAGATAAACTAATTCTAGATAAAAACCCACTAGATATGCCACTGGCTTCCCTCATAATATCTTTTTCATATAACTTAATGTGAATAAAAGCTTTACAGCTGCGATCACCCCTACCCCTCTCTTTTTTATTTCTAGAAGCACCTTGGCATATATACATAACCTTATATGTAAAGGATGAGAAAGATCCCATCACACAAGCTCGATGCTTCCAGTTTGTGTGTGTGCGTTCACTAAACTCTTGAAGCCACAATCTGATATCTTCTTTGGTTGACACAGTGCTGTCTATTTCTAAGTTGAAGCCTGGTATATTGTTGTCAGACATATAATCACAAGTAATCACCTTATGGGAGAATACAGCAGGCAGCATTTCTTCTACTAAGCCCCGGGATGTCTCTTTCTTTAAGACTTGGTAGTTGGAAATTCTGTAAGAATGATGAGTATAGCGTAAGGAGAATGAATGTATTAAAAGAAGTTATACTGAATTAAATCTATTAAGTGACCTTACAATTAATGCAGTATATTATACAAGGGAACCTTTTAATATCATGAAAATAATGATCTTTCATCAATTTCTGGAATTCAGTGAATTCTTCCATAATTTGCTTAAACTCCCTTCAAATGACAAATCATCAAGAAAACAGATACATAAAAACAAAAACACTTTTCATATCTGTTCACTGCTTCTCACATTCACAAGGTAGTCCAAAGAACAGATGAAGAAATGGCTTCATTCACTCACATGCATTCTCCAGCTGTCATGAGTAATGTAACACCACCACAGCCCCTTGTCCACAACCAGGCCACACAGTTCTTTCTGTGGTTTAACCTGACCCCTTCATATGCCTTGGTACAATCCACTGACAGCATGTTGCCTCCTGTATACCACCTATCTCCATTTTACTATCTCATTCATGCCTTAAGTATGAACAAAATAATTCAGATGATAAAGTTATCATTCACATTCACGCCTTTAATCAAATATAAAGTCACAGAGGTTAGAGAAAATACTGCAACATGAAATAATATGTATGCATATAAAAAACTTATGTCTTAATGTTTTTTCTGAAAACATCATCCCATAAGATCAATATGAAAAAGAAGAGAAATATACATTGAAAGCAATCACGTGCCAAATCCATGTTAAAACCTTGATTTCTGCTTTATTGCAGCACAGAAGTTATATAAAGATAAATGTAGATGTAATAATCAAATAAAGCAACCCTAACCATTAGATTTTTTTTGTCAAGGTTCTGTTAAAATGAGTTAATTAATGATCAACCCAGTACTACTTTTCAAGGGTTACGTTAATACCCCAACTCATAACTGTCATGATACCATAGTCCCCTCTATCCAAATGTTGACTCTATTCAGGAAAAAAGTCAAGCAACTGTCATCATTTACCCATAAATTCCTTTGCCAACCTCCATAGAACAGAGGTAATTTTCATTTACTTAATCATCTATCAAATTAATTTTCTTTTTACTTTGTGCAGTTTTTCTTTATTTTCTTTATCTTGAAGGCTCCAGTCACGGACAAAAGTCCACACCAACGCCGAGCCTCAATTGAAATAGTGAGAGAATTATGAAACAGAAAAGGAGAGGACAAGGGAAAGTATGTATTTACAAATTCTGGAGGAAGTGAAAAACCTGTCTTTTGAAATGTGCCACTTCATATTCATTGGGAAAGAAATGAGAAGGGAGGGAGTTCCAAAGCTTTGAAGTGTAGGGAAAGAATTAGGCATCAAAACGGCCTACCCTTAAGTTGCTGATGGCCACACAATAATCATGTGATGCAGTATCATAACCAATGGGATTAGTAGGTGCTGCTACTGTGGTATGGGCTCAAAATTTGTAAAAGTTTTCAATTTCAGTGCCTCAAGGGGATACTATAGTTTTCATGAGTATCCAAATCTCACCCCACCTTCTCAAGGTGACCTCTTTACTACACCCTTAGGGGTGGAACCGATGGGTAAGGCATTGCCTAACTACATCAGGGGAATAGTAGTAGTGCTTTTTTAAATACAGACAAACACTTGTGGTATGATGGGGTTTTAGTTTTTCAAGCAACTTGGGAGCCCTGCTAACTTTGGAAAACACTGTGCTGGAGATGCCATCTGCCAGTGGCCTATCATGGATAAGGCACAAAAGGCTAAGAAGTAGCCGTATAGTCTCCCTGGTATGCCAGGAAATAAAAGGGGCAAGTGGTTGAGACCAATATTACTGAATGTAGATAGGATGACTCATGAGAGTAAAAGGAGAGAGCTTATGGAAAAATTTAAAAGTTATAGTTTGGATGTACTGGAGATTGGGAAACCCATATCCTTGGACAGGGTGTATGGAGTGAAAGTGAAATGAATGCAAGTTATGGGAGGGCATGGAAGGAGGAGTGGGATGGACGGAAATGATAAAAAATTATCAGGGAAGAACGAAAGAGGCATGTGCAATTCTGCCATCATCGAGAGTGTGGGAGGGTGTTACAGAGCATGGATGGAATGGATCAAGAAGAGTGTGGGTTAAAGGAAAGACTAGAATCGTGAAGTATGCATGGGTATGTGTATATGCACTTGTGAATATAAAGATGAAATGAAGCTTTTCTGACAAAACTTGAATGACCATATAAAGGGTTTTGAGGAAAAAAACATGGTTATAATGGGTAATATGAAAGTGGGATGCGATGAGATCAGCGAGATATTTGGTAAATGGGGAGTGCCTGGAGTGAATAAAAATGGAAGTTAATTTGTGGATGTCTGTGCTCAGAGAGATTTATTCCATGAAAAAAAAAATCCACAGATATAAATGGATGAGAAATGATGGAAGAGAAGGGTAAATGGGGTTGATTGACTATGTGGTAGTGCATGAAAGGCTGAGAAAGGCTGTGCTAAATGCTAGTTGTGAGAGGATTCTTTGGAGACTGAACATATGGTTCCTGTTGAGGTGAAGATCAGGGAGAAGTGGAGGTACGGTGTAAGGAAGAATGGAGAGGTGAAAGTGTTGGCATGAAAGAAGATGAATTCAGAAAAAATGCAAGGAGGAGTGTGAAAGGAGGATGACCAAAAGATTAGATAAAAGTACAGTAAATGTAGAGATGCAGTCAAGTGTGAATGAGGTGTTTAAAATTATTAAAGAAAGACTGTTAAAGGTTGTAGAATTAGTAGCTGGATACAAGGTTGTGGGATATAGGGATAAGGAAAATGTATGGTAGATGGATGAGATTTGAAATGCTGCGGAAGACAAGAAAAACGAATAAGGTAGATTTCTAAAAAGGAATGTACCAGTGAAAGTTCAGCAAAGGAGGGGGGAAGAAAGTATGATGTGTAAGTGTAATGTTAAGAAGCTGATAGAGGAAAGCAAAGAGAGAGTATATGAAGATTTTAGAAGAAATTTGAGTGAAGATTTTAGGGAAAGTAAGAATTTATACTGAAAGGAGATGAAAAAAGGAAAGAGGTGAATGTAAGAGTGGAATATTAATATGAGAAGTAAAGAAAGCAAGTTCTTGAATCAAAAGGATGAGGTGAAAGGAAGATGGAAAGAGCATTCTGAAGAACTGATGAATGGGGGAGAAGGTGAGACAGCAGTTGTTACATGCATGGGTATGGAAGATGGAAGGGAGAGTTTACAAGTGCAAGGGCCTACAGCAAGAAAAGAGGAAAAGAGAGCAAAAATGAGGCTGAAGGTAGGAAAAGCATCTAGTTTGGATGGGATTACAGCTGAAATGCTGAAGCATGGAGGAAAAACAGTGATAAGAGTGGATGCATCTGATATGTAATTTAGTATGGAAACGAAAGTTGTACCTGAGGATTAAGTGAAAGCTATCATTGTCTCTTTATTCAAAGAAAACGGTGCTTAGGATGTATGTAGCAATTATATAGGAATAAGTCTGTTAAGTATGCCAGGAAAAGTGTATGAAAGAGTGGTAACTGATAAAGTGATGGAAGTGACTGAATGCAGAATAAGTAAGGAGCAAGGGGTTTCACAAAATGTAGCAGATGTGTGGTCAGATTTGTGTGGTGAAAATGACAGTGGAAAAGTATACAGCAAAAGGTAAGAAGCTGTTTGCAGCTTTCATGGATTTGGAGATAGCATATTACAGAGTTAGTGGAATGCTTTATGGGATTTGTTAAGGGTATATGGGGTAGGGGTACAACTGGTGGATAATGTGAAAGCATTCTACAGAGTAGCAAATGCATGTTTAAAAGTGGATGGAGAGATAAGTGAAAATTTTGGTATACATGTGGGAGTGAGGCAGGGTTGTGTGATGTCACTGTGGTTTTTTTAACATAAATATGGATGGAGTGATAAGAGAGGTAAAAGCAAAACTTGGGAAAGAGATTGCAGAGATGGAGTGTGGAGGTGACGTATGGTAGCTAGTGACAAGCCTGTTTGCAGATGATATTGTGTTGTTTACTGAGAGTGAGAAGGAGTTGCAGAAGGTTGTAAGTGTGTTTTCTGATGTGTGTAAGCATAGGTGATTGAAAGTAAATGCAAGTAAAAGTAAAGTAATGGTGCTTGAAAGGAAACGGAGTTAAAGTAAAGATTTTGCAAAACCTGATAGAGTGAAAGAAGAAAGTGTACTAAATTGTATTTTGGATATGGGGGGAAGAAAGTTTGGTGATATGGAAAGAGAGATGAGGGAGAAAGCAGTACAGGGTACTAGAGCCTTTGGGGTACCTTAGTTCAATAATGAAGGGTAGAGGTCTAAGTTTGGAAGTGAAGAAAGGATTAAGGGACAGCATAGTCCTCCCAAACCTGACCTATGAAGCAGAAACATGGACATGGAATGAGTCGTAGAGGTCAAAAATCCAGGCTGTGGAAAGGAGCTATTTGAGAAGAGCATGTAGTATGACTAGATGGAATGAAGAAAGAAATGAAGGGATGTATGAAAGATGTGGTATGGCAGGGAATACATTGTGAATAAATTGTGGAGTGGTAGAGTGAGTGAAACATAATATGTTGAGGTGGTTTGGGCGTGTGGAAGGTATGCAAGACTGGGAGTTTACAAGGAGAGTGTATGATAGCACAGTTATAGGGATTGGTGTGAGAGGAAGACTACATGTGACATGGGGATATAGAGTGGAAGAATACTGGAGGGAGAGAAATGGTGGAAGAATGCGTGGAATAGTGTATGAAAGGGAGGCATGTAAGGACAGGGATAAGTGGAGACTTTTGCCATGGCCACTCCCTTGATGGGAGTTCCTGGAGGGAATGGGCATCAGAAACATAGATAGATAGATGGATATTTCATATCTGTAGGGATTTTCTTAACCCCTGTATGGGATACTGCTCACATATTTGGGGTGGCTCTTCCTTCACCTCTCTATTACTCAGAAGTGAATAAAAAATCTGGCATTGCATTAATTCTCTAAGCATTATCTCCATGCAATCATCTTTTTCTGTCCACCAAGATGCTAATGCCATTTTTCTATACTAAAGGTATCATTTTGGCTACTGCTTATTAGTTGCTTGCATGTGTCCCTACCACTTAAGGCTTGGACCCATGATGTGCATTTGGCTGCAACTGGCCACATGAGGACTGACCATTGTAATAGCTACTTCTTTCTTTGAACAGAGCTTTGGATTTCTTTTTCTTCTTGTGTCTTCCCCTTTTCCTACAACCTTTCTACCTCTAAGTTGGGTCTATAACCTCCTGAGGAGGTCTGATTAATTTTGTCATTCCTTTTGTAATACCTTGTTTTCTTTTCTCCTGAGATAGACCATGACTGGGACATATTTGCTTGTGCAATGTTGGTCACTATAAAGAATAATGTGTACAGATCCATGTTTCTGTTTAACACACATAATTGACTTGAGGATGTGGGTGAGTGAGTTTTGGGAGCTTCTTGTAAACTGAGAATGGAGTCAATTATGATTTATTTTATTCATATGTCCTGACATGATTCAACATGATGCGTATATGCAAAGGAAAAGCTGTTAATCATGGAAAAAATAAGTTATGAGAGTTTACATACAAGTATGTAGGTGGAATATCCTATTCAACTGGATATTATGAAGCGAATGCAGCAATATCAGACGGAGGAAGTAGAAAACTTATCAGAATTCTGTAGTACTTTTTCTTGCTATATTGAGTTTGCCTTTCATGACCGAGCCCGTGAGGTAAAATCCTCACCTGGCTTCTATGCTTCCTGTGTGAAAGTAATAATACATGAGAGAAGGATTTTCAATTCCTCACCTTTCGGTCACTTGTAAAATGCAAGATATATCTGGGTTGTATTGTTTCTTTCGTATCCCCTGGAATAGGCATTCAAGTACTGGAAAGCCTCGAGTTGCAAGATCTCAGACTAAAGACACTAAAAAATTAGAGTACGTTGTATTGAATTGCGACACTGCTTCAATTTACAACAGAATAGGAAAAATGAAATTCATTTATGTATATATTTCCCTTATCTAAAAGAGTATTTTCCTTTGATGATAATGTATATCACCATAACTTGAGGTAAATGAAATGTCTTCAGAAAAACGGAATTTGACCTAGTTCAGCAAAATTTCTATGGTTTAGAAAACTGCCACTCTGTTGTCAGGTGTTGTGGTTGTTTGAGAACTCCACTTACTTAGTGACTCTTGCCTGTATACATCTTACATATACATAAATTTTCTGGTTATTATTCATGTAACTAACAACAAAATGAAATGAAATACAAAATAGTTATTTAGTCTAAAAACTATGCAAAAATAGAAATCATAATTATGTAATTGAAGAAGAGTTCAGTTTTTTATGAATTCACCTGTATTTAGTTATAACAGCATAGGCATGCTTTTGACATAATGACTTATTTTTGTATACATGTACATGTGTACTTGTATATTCATGTTCACATTACACTTATGGTTTATGTAATTTACTGAAAAATGTAATGGAATAATATATAAAACAATTACATTATAAAGACAAAATAAAATAAAACAGAAAATTTTATTTTATAATATAAGAAGATATTGCTACTTTATGACATATTCAGCCATGGTTGGCCATTAGAGCAGTGTGTGGGTGTGGCTAATGTAGCTATGTTTGTGCATGTAAATACATGTACAAACATGTTCACCTTACATCAGTGGTTCATGTAGTTTACTGCAAAATGTAATTGAATGATTATAAAACCATTACTAAGACTAAGAAACTGAGCAAAAATAGGGAATGTTATTACATAACTGAAGAAGAGATCACTTCACATCAAGTTCAGCTCTAGTCAGCTTCTGTAATAGTGAGTTCACTCACATAACTGTAGGCTTATGGTTCATGTAATTTACTGTTAAATGTACTAAAATGAGAATTGAAGGCATCGTAAGGGAAGATGATTGGTAATGTACCTAAAAGAATTATATGTAAGCTTTGATGGTTCAGTTGTACTAAGAAGCAGTGCAGGATCTTTAAATGACACTACTCAGGTCAAGGTTGTGGTGATCACCAAAATTGGACTTTGGCTGAGCAATTCTGTATCATCAACTTGAGCTGAATTATATGCAATATTATCAGGATTGGAGAAAGTTGTGAAGATATTTAATGATAACAGGGCAGCTTTGCATTCTTTGAACAGCTAGAGGCCAGTTTTTGAACATGTTACTAGTGTCTGTAGAAAATTGGTTCATGAAATAAGAAAACAGGGTAATAATGTTCAATTTGTATGGGTTCCCTTACACTTGGGTATTGCACTCAATGAAGTGACTGACATGGAAGCTAAAAGAGCCACTGAAAAGGCTGATGTAGATATTATATTTACTAAAACCTTGACAAGTTAAGGAACAAAATAAGGGAAAAAACTCACAGAAGATGAGTTAAGAAGGAGCAAAATATACGAGAAGAGTGAAACAATGAAACATTAGGTACATGTTCTTAACACAATTTTACATATGGGAAAGATATGAGTAGGTGGAAGAACATAGTGTTTATGAGGTTAGGATTTGGTTATAAATATTAATGGAAACTAGGAGGGGTGAGAAGTGAGCTAGATAAAGAAAGTAGAAGATCCAGATCCCACACCTTGCCTCATAATGTACAGGAATGTCAGTTACTTAGGGAATTTAGAATTGCACAATTTGATAATCTTGCCAAACAAATTGAATGGATGTATAACAGTGGGAAAATAGATGAAATATTTGAAATATACATTCCTTGCACTTAGAATATGACTATCATTTGTAGAATTATGTGATCCCCTGGAGGAACATTCTTGGATTGGGGTGGTGATGACTTATGTTACCTCTTCCCTTTGAGAGATTGCATTTTTTTCTTTTATCAATAAACAAATTCATCAAACTAAAAGATGTGTCTCTTTATTTCCAGGGAACAGACAAAGAAAGACCCATCCACTCACATGCACACATATAAAAGCATGCACATTTATGCCCCAATACATACATATACATATACATATATACATACATATACATACACATGCATATACACATATACTCATGTACATATTCATACTTGCTCACCTTCATGCATTCCTGGAGCCAACCCGCCCCACAGGAAACAGCATCGCCACCCCCTACCTCAGTGAGTTAGTGCCTGGAAACAGACGAAAAAAGGCCACATCCACTCACGCTCAGTCTCTAGCTGTCATGTGTAATGTACTGAAACCACAGCTCCCTATCCACCACATCCAGATCCCACAGACCTTTCCTTGATTTACCCCAGACATTTCACATTCCCTGGTTCAGTCCATTGACAGGCAAATTAACAAACTATTTTGTTACAAATGTAAGTATTTTTGAAAATACTGTCATGTATTTGATTTTAAATAAATGCTTAGCTAGGATACACTTGGGATAATGGAAGGAGTTAGACAGTATAATTTTTCACCAGTATTTTCTCTTCAGAATGGATGATTGTTAGATGATCATATTTTATTAGATGCACTTCCAGACTTAACTGTTTGCTAAACCTTCAGAATCCTTGAAAATATTCACTGTCTATACTTAGTAAAAAATCATTAGTCTGGCAAATGTTTGGTCCCAACTGTTCTGAACTGAAGACATTTCACTGTATTTGTGTACTAACCAAGCATATTTTAATTATGTCACAGTATTATATCATTCAATTTATATCATGCCATCTTGGAAATTACATTCGTTTGTGTTGAACGCTTCCCCTTTACGTACTGCTTCTGCTGTAAGTGTAAACATTTCAGTATGTCTGAAAATAATGTAAAAGATATTCATGCAAGTATTCATTGTTAGGTGCTTTGGAGTTTTGATACTGGTCAAAAATTTAAAGTTACAGCAAAAGTGTGGGTTTCCTACACTGATACCTTCATATTTTTAATGTTAGCCTATTAAATATCGTATGCACTATCTGTAATATGGCTACATTTGTTGAATCTGATAATTCAGGGGTGATATAAGTAATCATAGTTTTTTTTTTTTTTTTTTATGTTGAAGGCT
>JAUUDW010622056.1:0-11653 GCA_032361385.1 Panulirus guttatus
AGCTGCCCGTGCCGTCTCAGCTAACATAAAAAAAAATATGTATGTATGTATGTATGTATGTGTGTGTGTGTGTGTGAGGAAGGAGGTCCAGCGGGTGGCGTCCCTCCCGCTCCTCCATCACAGTCGTGGGAGAAACCATGTGAAGGTGAGCCTGGCACCCCTCTGCCGGGCCGGCCGGCCCGGGAGCTGCTGGTCTCCCTGTTGATCACCTGTTGCCCGACCACACGCTCTGTGACGCCAAGTCATAGCTGGGGACAATGAGAAGCACCTGGAGACAATGGCGGCACCCGGAGACACCTGAGGACACTTGAGGACACTTCATGACACCTGGCGACTCCTGGAGACAACGCTAAGAACATCTGGGGCAATCGAGACACCCAGACAAATCTGTGAACATCTAGGGACACTGGCGATGCATAGAGGGCACTAATGTTCACCTGGGACACTCGAAGGGACCCTCGCGTCCCTAGGGACGTCAGGGGATAACAGGCACATCCAACAAGACATGGGAATTCATGAGACACACCTGACATGGAGTCCTGATGCCTGAGGACAGCTAACACCATCAACGCTGCCGCTGTCAAGCACAATCTGCACCCGCAGTCCGCAGCGGAACCGCAAACTACAGATCGGGAGATAAATGAATAATTAACTTCTGTTTACTAAGTGAGTATTGGAAGATGTGTATGGTCCATTAGAGTGTGCAGTGGCCAGGTGTGCTGATAGTTCCGTATAGAAGTGGTCAGTCTAGGTTGTGTGGCGGTGTTCCTATGTCCTGATGATTTCTGTGTCATTCCAAAGCAAGGTTTTCTGCGGTAATGGATGGGAGATATTAGATGTCCTCGCTCCACATGGACTGATGTATCCTACCAGAAGATGGCGAAGACTGTGAGAAGAGACAGGAGGGAAGGTGTAGGGAAGGAGGCAAGAGGGAACAACTCCTTCGTACCTCCCCCCCCCCTCCCCCGCCCCTAAGTGACTGATCATGCCGTGACGTGGACTGGAACCTTCACGTCTCTGATGTCGTGAGGCATTTAGATCGAGGTGACTGATGGTCTTCGTCCAGCGGCAGTCCGTCATGACAAAGGCTAATGTTGTATGTCATACGTCCATAGCCTCACTGGACCGTCTTCTTGCACTGCTCCCAGGCGACCCCACCCGCGGCTCACGACCCCTCCCGCTGCCCCCTGACCTACATCTCCCCGATGATCTTTTCACATTTGATATGGTTTCTGAATTTCTACTCCCGCTGTACAGATTTCTTTTTTTTTTTTTCACTGTTCGCTTTGTCTTGCTCTCTCCCTTCCTCCGCTTTGTACCACAATTATCTTTGCATCTCTTGTCAGATCAGTCATTTCTTACGTCGTGCTTTATCTTCTCCGTTCTTAAGTCATCCTTATTCTTAATTCACTTAATACCTCGGGTCTGTGCTCGTGCCTCCTCCCCTACTGTGCTGCTGTCTTATGAAGACGATCGTTGGACTGTCCCGTCCTCCACAGCAACCATCACTGTGCACATGTTCTCAGGTTTTCATTTCTCAGCAATTCCTCTGTAGTATAGCGTCTTGCGTCTCGAATCCTGCTCCCCCAGCTGCCTTTGTCTTTATCCGTGCGGGCCAGGTGCGTCATGCAGCTCTGTGGAAACAACAATAACTGGATATCCTTCAGGCTTGGAGAGAAAGAGATGGAGAGAGAGAGAGAGTTTGGAGCAGGTGGATGCCGGGCAAGCGTGATTCATTTATAAATAGCATCGGATCGAGCCAACGTTGGGAAATCTGGTACGTTTATTGATTTTAAGAAATGCTTGACCTCTCGCAGAACACGGGGTCAAACTGGAAAACCCTGGAAATATATAATTCATGGGAATAGACTTGTGCTTACTGACGATAAATCCATCCGATTTGACTGTAACCACTGGCCACGTCATGAGAATTTTAGATTACGACCCACAAGGAACGTCTCGTGATCTCTTATCACACGAGGAGCCGAGGCCTCGAATGGGACGCTGGGAGAAGGGCCACGACTCATGGGAAGGCCGTCACGCAGTCTGCCCCCCTCAGGCCCTCGACCCAGGACTCCACACGTGCATCATCTTGTTGGTATTGGCTCTGTGGCGCGACGTGTTGTGCCAAGTGGGACGGGACGGGTGTGATGCATGCCATGTGAGATGAAGTGCAAGACGCAGAGAGTGTGGTGTGACGGGTCGTCGGTAGGATATTGCGGGTGTATTACACTGGGTGAAGCACTGGTGGGTGTAGTATGATGGATTAACATGATGGGTGTAGTATGGTGAGTGTATAATGTGTGTAATTCGACGGATGTAATGTGAGATCCTCTCTGACTGTAGTGTAGGAGGCCATGTGCCTGTCATCACGTCCAGCACAGCAGTGGCCTCTGGTTGCGGCACAGTAAGGAGGGTCCTGGGTCGTCTGTCTCCCCCGTTGCTGTGTTACCGTCTCCTGTGTAACACCAGCCTGACGAACCCAGGAATTTCTAAGATGCTGTGTAAACTCATGAATGCACGATGTCACATGGAGTTTTTAATACCTTCATTTGAATTCTCACTGTTCTTGTCTTTTATCTCTTCATTTGTTTTTTCGTTTTCTGACCCGGTCACTTGGTCCAATATGGAAAGTGGTGACGCTTCAAGACAGCGAAGCAGTGGCAAAGGTTCGAATGATCTTTTCTTATCTTTATATACAATCAAGGGCATGACTCGTACACTGAATCCAGTTCCATTTTTAAGAGAGGAATTGACACAATTGGTGAAGATATGCAATCAGCACTAGATGGAATTACAGTAAATAAAACAGCAGGCCCTGATAATTTTTCTCGGAGGACAATGAAATAAGAGAAACATGTGATGATTAAAACCTTGACTTATCTTTTCAGTAAGTCCCTTGCTCGGGGAAAGTTCAAGAGGAATGGAAGTTTGCCAGTGCAGCACCGTTATTCAAAAAAATATAGATCGTTGTATTTGGTAAACTTTTGGAAATCATTATTCAAGATAAAATTGTAAACCATCATATTCTAGAGAAACGTCACTTAATAAACGATGCTCAGCATGATTTTCAACGAAATCGCTCACGTCTGACAAATCTACAGCAACTGATGTCATCTACTTCGATTTTTCAAAAAGCATCTGGTAAAGTTTTACATCAAAAGTTACTAACAAAAGTTGTCACTTGGCATAGATAAAGTTCCACTTCGGCTGTTAAGAAATTGGTTGACTGGCCGTAAACAAAGAGTAGCGATCAAAAGCCAATCTTAGAATAGTTAGACGTAACAAGTGGCGTGCCACAGAGATCACTCTTGGGACCCGTTCCCTTTATTATAAGTACAAATGACACTGATGATAGACTGGGAAATCAATCTATAGGAGAAATTGAACTTCTGCAACTTCAGACTGACGTAGACAAACTGCTAGACTGGGCTCGCAGGTTTCAAATGAATTTTGATATTGATTAGTGCAAAGTTTTACATAGCGATAGGAAAATCAAGAAGGCAAGCTACAGTGTGAATTTTGTTGAGCTACAGTAGGTAAACGAGGAAAAAGACTTTGGGTGTAATAATCTCTGGTGACCTACAACCAAGTAAGCAGCACACAGAAGCAGTGAAAAGGGCAAACAAAATTCTTATATTCATCTGTAGCGCTATCGAAATTATCCAGGAAAATTATCTTTACAAATCCCCCGTGCGTTCCCAGCTTGAATACTGTGCTCAGCTTTTGTAATCCTAACTGAAAATGGACAGAATGGATTGAGTGCAGCGGCGAGCTACAGAGATGATTCCCGGACTGAGATATAAATACTATGAGAGCCGATTAAACGACTTAGATTTAGCTTAAATAAGAGAGGGTTAAGAGATGGCCTAATATTCAAAATTACTAAAGGCTTCAATAATCTCCAGCTGACCAGCGACTTAAGGATAGACTCGTCTGATTTCATTCCTAGCAATCGATATAAACTCGTGGGCAAAAGTTTTACCTCGAATGAAGCGAAGTCCTTTTCTTCAACAGGACTGTTAACATATGGAATGATTTACCGATCAGCATGGTTGAAAGCAGTACAAAGACATGTTTAGCAGTAGACTTGTTATACATTTTGTGCCAGATCTACGAATGACACTGTTTACTCCTACTTAATAAACACGAAGAATATGCAGGATTTTCCCTTTTAAAACATCTGTATATCTTTCTACTCTTACCAAACGGGTCTATGAGTTTCTGTTCTCCTCCGCCGTCACAATCAGCCTCGTCAGGACGCAGTGATCCGTTGTTGTTTGAATTCCTTTGTATTCGTTTAAGCATCACCTGGGCCATCCAGATGGAGGTTACTGGTGTCAGGAGCTTCTCGCACTGCCGCTCAAACGGTTCCTATATCTCAGGCGACGCCACAGACACACTCCCTCAGACCCGTTAACTTACTCTTTACACTTGATGATGCTGGCCCAGTTACTCACCGCCATGAGTTCTGATCTAGCTGGCCCATTTACCCATCACTAGGTGTGATGGATGATGAGGCTGGGTCATTTACTCATTACTGGGGAGTGGTGATGATACTGGTCCATATACTCACCACCAGGGGGTGATGATCCTAGTCCATATATGTTTACGTGAAGATGGTATAACGGATACGAACCTGTGTACCCAAAGACGATGAGACGACAAGGTTCACACAAAGCCTGATTTCCTCCCCATTTCCCATGCAACAAATATTTCAGGTAGAGGACCCTAATCTAGGGCCCTCCTTGGGTGGCGTCACACACGCCTTGGCCTAGCGCAGCCTCCCTGGTGGCTCTCAGGTCCTGAGGTAATGGTGAGAGACCGGCTGAAGTCTCGCTCTACCGTGGGCTACACTGGGCCCGTGAGAGGCGGGTGTAAGTTGTGTATTTCATCGTTAGAGGAAAATGCCATTTTTTTTTGGGGGGGGGGGAGGGGGGAAGCTTGCAGAGGTTATTTGAGGTGGTGATGGTACTTTAGGAAATTATGGCGGAAATGAAAGTGATGGAAGTGTGTTAAGAGAGGTTATAGTCGTTAAGGGGGTGCTGGAAGTGGTCATAGTGCTGGAACTGAAGTTGTTATAGGGTGCTGGAAGCGTGTGTGTGTGTTCCTTGTGGCAATCACAGTTACTCATGAAATAATGATGGAAGAAACTTTCTGTAAAGTAAACAGAGATGTTGATAAGATTAGGAAAGCGTCACAGCTATTTAGTAACAGACCTGACGACCTTCAACCTGCACTCAGGTAAAGGGGTTGGTCACCTACACTTCACCTTACCCTGTATGGTCAACCGTTCCACGTTCTCCAGGTCCCCTGGACCACGTTCTTCAAGTCTACTGCTCCACGTTCATCAGCTTCCAGCTTTGTATCTATTCTGTTCACACTGCCATTATATCCTTGATAATGGCTTGACACAGTCGTAAGCTTAGAGCTTATGTGTGTGTGAGAGAGAGAGAGAGAGAGAGAGAGAGAGAGAGAGAGAGAGAGAGAGAATTTGTGCAAGAAGACAGCATTCTGTCACGCGTATTTCGTTAAACACCACCGAATTCTTGCAACAGTAAGTTTTGTATACATTTTCTATACGTCTCTGGATTTCTATCATTTCAGGAGGATGAGCGAAAACCCCGTTTTCCGTGGTTCTCTGTGATTCATTATTGCAAACAACGTTTCGCCTACGTATCACCGTTCTGCATAGTGGGCGGGTAAGGCTGAGGCTGCAGTGTTAGTCACCGGTTGATGAAGCAGGTCAGGTGTGGGGAGCGGAATTCGGCAAGGGCACGGCTGTGGTATATACGTCAGGGGTCAGGTGGTGTGACCTCACTCGGTAGCCTAATTCCCATGGGGATGGGTTGGTACTGTGGTTGACGTTACACGGGTCTGGGTAGTGTCCACACGCCGACCCGCCTCACTGGCTGACCACCACATAGGGGCCCTTGTGGCCACCACGTTCGACTTCATATTGATGGCTGGAACTCTGATCACATACGTACACAGCTTCCAATGCTTGTCGGCGCCGCTTGTTGCTTTTCACATCATCCGCAGTGGTACTGCAGGGGTGCACCCTCTCTCAGGGTGGTTGATGAGGCGTCGCGTCGCCCCAGCGTGCATTATAGTTTGTTCGATGTCGCAAACGTCTTGGGGTGTGCGGCTCCCAGTCACGCAGTGGTAGTAGTGAACTATATTGTTTTTTCTTAGAATGTCTGGCGGAGCAATGGTGTTGTTACACATGATGAGGTTGGCTCACTTGGGGGCCTTTTGTAACAAATGGCGACTCTCAAGCCTGTGATTGTTGGCGGAAGGGGGACGGTTTTTAGACACATTTTCCTTATAACTTTCTCGTCGGCTGTGTTGAGACGGTTATGCTGCTCCGGCTGTGTTGGTGACGTGCACCGTTGTGAAAAGGTTACCCGAAATGGAATCAATATAACGGTGTTGGAAGAGCCATCGTTGGCTAGTACCTGTCGTATCCTTAGTGGTTCTCGGTCCAGGAGAGGCCACGAGGAGTATATTTTCAAGATTCTGTGGACATATACCCGTGCAACACTTCCTTTACACCTGTCAGTACGTTGTACTCCACCGCTCAGACACCGAAACGCGTCCGTCAGATTCTTATAGACATCAGTTGCGAGCTGACGTTGCTTGTCACACGGGCGTCCAGGAGGGAGATCCTTTAGTTAGTGCTTCTCTCTACAGTAATCTGGAGGCCTGATTCTTCTTGCATCTTCTATCTTAGCTGTTCTATGACGTTCCTACTCTTTGTGCACACAAAGATGTCGCCAATGTACCGGTAGCAGTTATCAAGTTTTATACCCTGCTGGTCCAGTACTACGCTCTCTAAGTGGGACATGAATGTCTGTGTGTGCAGGACATCCAAGGGAACCCATTGCTACGTTATCAGCCTGCGAATACATTTTACCGTCAGGACTACAGATTGGTGCTTCAGCAGTACATGTTTTCAATATCCCCTGTAATTCATTGTGAAGGATTTCAGATGGTGGTATTCGTGGTATTCTCTGGTTGAAGATGAATTAGTCAGTGGTGATGTTAACCGTCATTTCTTACTGGCACATTCGTATAGACTCTCACAACCTCAAGAGGTCAGAGTTGTTATGTGGTCTCGAAGCTCTGCACATCGCTAAACTCCTCGGTAGACATGAGCGAGTATCTTGAAGGAACATAGGGTAAGATATTGTCGTTGAAATGTCTGGTGAGCCTGTACGTGGGCGTGGGAATATGAGATATGATCGGTCTCAACGGGTGCGCTGCCCAGGATTATGGGTTTCAACATTTCTACAGAAATATCCTGATTCATAATCTCTGATGATCTCAAACTCAGGTCTCCCATCTCTGCGTTTACCGACTTGATCAACATCTTTACTCGCCACTTCATTGCCTCACTCAAGTTGTGCGTTGTTGTTTTAAACTTAAACTAGACTTTAAAGGATGGCGTTTCATTTTTATACGCATTCCTTCCTTCCTTGCGGAAGCGGCATAGGATCAGTAAAAGCAGCATCAGGGGGTGAAGGAATGTTAGAGTCATCCAAGGTGGAGTTAGAGGAGAAACGGGAACCAAAGAAAGTTGCTTCGTCAACGGGAGAGACAGCGATAGTACCGTCATAACGGAAAAGTGAAGGACTGGTAGACTGACAGAAGTTGTTAGAGATGCCATTAGCTAAAGACCAGAAAGACCAATCAGTGGATGATAAGGAGAGGTTACCGCACTTCCTCTGAATAAAGGAACGCTTCGCCTCACGGGTAACGCGTTCGCAGCAATTATGGGCAGTGATAAAAGCTGAATGGGAGCTAGAGGTAGGAGAGTTCTTCCAAGCTCGATATGCCTGAATGGCCTCACAACAGGAACGGTTGACCCACGGATTGGAGGAAGAGGGGATAAATGGTTCCATTCCCGCAAGAATAATTTCTGCTATGCGGAGACAGAAGCATCACCACATAAGAGACAGTAATTTACCCAAAGAAAGTCAAGAAAGAATTTTCGTGTTATTCCAGGTAGCTTTGCTGAGGAGCCAATATTTACGTTTATAATAGGCTACTGTAGGGGGAGGTGCCGTTAGAACAGATACATTTATGAGAGTGTGGTCAGATGAACCAACTGGGGACGAGATTGTGTAGTTATGGCGCGAAGGACTAGGGGTGAAAAACAGATCCAGAATATTAGGAGAGTGACCACAGCGGTCAGGAATATGGGTGAGGTGGGACATAATTTGCTCTAGATCATTAAGACAGGAGAACGTGAGGGCTTCAGTCCCCCCACCATCGGAATGGGAGGAATTCAACCATTTCCTATGGTGAACGTTGAAATCCCCGAGGTAGAGGATCTCGGCCTCTGGATGAGAGGATGCCACAGTCTTATGGCAGGAATTTGAATAGTGAAGAGAAAGATAGTGTTTGTAGAATTAGGAGATCAATAGGCGAAACAGGAAAACAGCGGTAGTTGGGAGAGAGATCTTTAGCCAGATAGCGTCATAGTTTGGGGACTCAAGGCCTCGAGGAGTGCAACAGGTCCATAATGTTGGGAAAAGCACAGAAATCACTTTTGAACATAACTGGGGATTATAGTTGAATATGAAAACGGGAATAGTGAGAACATCATAATACAATTGTGTCTCAGAGAGAATTAAGATATTTGGAGAGGTACAAGACAGATGGTGTTCATCAGAGGAGATGTCACGAGAGAGACCACGAATTTTGGTACAGTCATTAGAAAAGAGGCAGACCTATAAGAGAGGGAAAAGTCGTGGGAGGCCCCTCCCACGGTACTGCCAGTCTGAGCCTTCCCTCTCATTGGCAGTAGAGTCAGGCGGAAACACGGAGATTCTTAGCTCCCCATGATGCCGGGGACTAGGGGCCATATATAGGCTTGTTGGACTCTATCCTCATTACATGGTGCCAATGTTCTAGTAGACTTTACCCGCAGCAATGCCTGGAGGCCCGTGTTGATGTGGACTCCTTCAGTAGGTGTAGGTCGGTGTGCAGCATAGCAAATTCTGTTGTCGTAGTATTCTTGCCATATCCTGGGAACACTGAGGAGTTGATGCTTAGGTTCAAAAGTGCAGTGTAAACAGCTTCTTCAGGATGTGAATGCGATTTAATTGGGAGTCGTCCTCCGTTATGTGCTTCAGGATGGCCTCTGCCTGTTGACGGTTTAAGTAGTAGCACGAAGCCTGTAGGTCCTCGCCTAAGGTGAGGAGTTGTTTTTGTTTTGCGTACATATATGGCATTACCTTTCCCGCACCTGCGAGGCAAGGAACAAAGAAACAATGGCCTCATTTGCACACCTCCATCTAGCTGTCATGAATAATGTACCTAAGTCAGAACCTGACATCCACAGCTAAGCCCCACAAACAGCTTTTTAACCATGGATTTTTTCTGATCACTTCGTATGCTATGGTTAAACCCACTGAAAGCACGTCGCTCTCCATATATCACATAGATCCAATTCTTTCTGTCCAACCCAATTTTCTCTTTCTTCTAAATGTTCGGACCCAAATACACCATTGCCTTCTTCACCCCGTTCTTCCATATCCTCCTCAGTCTCCCTTACCCTCTTGTTCCTTGTACATCGAACACGTAGATCCTCGTTGTCAGTCTTTGTTTGCTGATACTCTCAATATGCCTGAACCACATCAGCAAACCCTGGTCGGTCCATTTAATAAGACCGCGTTTACTGCCACACATCTCTCTTACGCTGCCTTTCCTTCCACGTTCAACCCGCCTTACATTCTAAATTGTCCACAACATTATGTTTACAACACACAACCTCTTCCCTTCTTTGGCGTTTAGGGCCCAAGACTTACACCCACACGGCATTTTCTATTACAGCTGGAGAAGAACATAAGAAGTGAGGACACGCAGTGCAAGGGGCCTATTGGCCCATGCTAGACAGGTCCTGAGTCTGTACACCCTACAACCAACCGACTGATCCCATAAACACATTCAAACTTCGTTTAAAACTACCTAAAGACCTAGCTTCCACTATTGTGCCTGGCAACTTATTCCATAAATCTACTACCCTATTCCTGAACCAATATTTACCCACATCAGAACTGAATCTATATTTTTTTCTAATTTAAATCCATTATTTCTTGCTCTCTCTGACGGAGCCATTCCAAGAACTTTTTTCATGTTACCTTTATTAATGCCCTTAACCCATTTAAAAACTTCAATCATATCCCCTCTAGCCCTCCGCCTCATAAGTGAGTGTAAATTCAGCCATTTTAACCTTTCTTTACAAGTAAAGTTTCTAATTCCAGGGATCATTTTTGTCATTCGCCTTTGTACTCTCTCGAAACAATCTATACCAACTGCATAGTACGGAGCCCAAAACTGTACCGCATAATCCAAACGTGGTCTCACTAACGCAAGATAAAGTTGCAATAATACTCTGGGAGTTTTATTGCTAACAGTCCTATTAATGAACCCTAACATCCTATTAGCCTTATTACGCATTGTAATGCACTGTTGCTGCGACTTAAGACCTTTGCTCACCAATACTCTTAAATCTCTTCCACGTTCTGTTTTACCAATAGTAATATAGTCCAGTTTGTAATTAGTGTTCCTGTCCTTACCAGACAAAGTGTTTTGCATTTATTTATATTGAATTCCATTTATCGTGTACCCGCCCACTGATGATCTATCCAAGTCCCTTTGCAGTTTCACTGAATCTTCATCTGAGTTTATTACGGCCCCTATTTTTGTATCACTGGCAAATTTACTTAATTCGCTGGTTATTCCCATATCCAAATCATTAATATATATAACGAACAAGAGTAGTCCCAAGACTGACCCCTGAGGAACACCACTGGCTACATTGCCCCAGTCCGATGTAACTCTGTCTATGCATACCCTCTGTTCTCTGTCAGTGAGCCACGCCCTAATCCAATTGAATACACAACTCCCGATGCCGTGTGCCGCTATCTTTCTGAGCAGACGCTCATGAGGTACTCTGTCAAAAGCCTTGCTTAAGTCTAAATATACTATATTGTAATTCTTACCCTGATCAACAGTTTAATATACTTTGTTAAAAAAGAAGAGAAGGTTACTGAGACATGACTTCCCTTTTGCAAACCCATGTTGCGAATCCTTAACGAGATCATGTTTCTCCAAATATTCCCATATTTTGTCTGCTATAATTGATTCAAGAAATTTTCCTACAATAAATGTTAAGCAGATAGGACGATAATTAGAAGCAATGGATCTATCCCCTTTCTAAAAACGGGAACGACATCTGCTGTCCTCCTTTGCTTAGGAACTACGCCCGTTTCCAGAGACTGTTTAAACATACCTAAAAACGGAACACTTACTTCTTCCTTACATTCTTCAAGACCCTCGCATAAATACCATCTGGCCCAGGACTCTGGTTTACTTTTAATCGTTCTATTTGTTTCAAAATATCAAATTTATTTATTTATTTCTATATTGCATAGCTTCCTGCTTTCATCCCCCTTGTAAATTTGCTGTGGAACCAGAATGTTTGTATTCTCCTCCTGCATAAATACTGATATGAAGTGATTATTTAAAATTTCACACATTTCAATCTCACTATCAACTAATCTACCAGAATGCGATTTGATAGGCCCAATTTTCTCCCTAACCTTCGTTCTGTACATTTGAAAAAAATCCCTTGGCATTGTTT
>JAUUDW010622067.1:0-11652 GCA_032361385.1 Panulirus guttatus
ATGAATGCATGTATTGTTAAAAGGTTTCATACCGGAGGAAGAAAAGCACAACAGACTTGCAACAGGGTCGTGAAGGTAATACATACATATAATCCAACTGGGTCGTGATGAAAAATGTTTGAATAACGCAGTTCTAGCGCGTATGAATTGTTATAGAGCAACAATCGTCCTGTAGCATGCATGAACTAGAATAAATCAACAATGGTCTTTTAGCTCGTATGGATTGCTGTAAACAAACAATGGTTATGTAGCTTGTATGGATTGGTATAAACCAACAATAGTCCTGTAGATTGTATGGGGTAGTATAAACTAACATTTTTTCTTTTGCTTGTGTGGATTGGTATAAAGCAACACTGGTCCTCTACCCTGTAATGATCAGTATAAACCAGTAATGACCCTGTACCTTGTATGAATTAGTATAACCTAATAATGATTTTGTAGCTTGTTTGGATTAGTAGAAACTAACAACGGGTCTGTTGCTTGCATGGATTGGTACAGACCAACAATGGCCCTCTAGCTTGTATGGTCTGGTATAGACCTATAATGGTCTTTTAGCTTGTATAGATTAGCATAAACCAACAATGATCCTGTAGCGTGCACTATTGGAATAAACCAACAATGGTCCTGTAGCTTGTATTGATTTCTGGAGTAAAGCAACATTGGTTCTGTAGCTTGTATTGATTGAAATAAACCGTCAATGATCCAATAACCTGCACAAATTTTTGGAAAAAAACAGCAATTGTCCTGAAGCTTGTATTGATTGGAATGAATCACCGGTGGCTCTGTGGCATGTATTAACTGGAATAAACCAACAAATGTCCTTAGATTTGTACTGATTGGAATATACCAACAATGGTTTCGTAGCTTATTTTGATTCGAATAAACTAACAATGGTCTTATAGCTTGCATTGATAGGTAAGAATCATTACTACCTGTGTAGTTTGCATTGATTTTTTATATAAACCAAATGACAGTCTTGTAACGTATAATGATTCAAATAAACTACCAATATTTCTGTAGCTTGTATTCATAGCAATAAAACAGCAATTATTCCCTAATTTGTATTGACTGGAATAAATCAACAGTGGTCCTATAGTTTGCATACATTGAAATATAAAAGCATCGATCCTGTAGCTTTTATTTACTGGAATAAACGAACAATAGTCCTGATTTGCAGGCTAGGGATGCAGCTAAGCTTCTTGGCTTCTTGATGAGGTACGTGTATTCTCTAGGGTTAAGGCTACTTTTCTTGGTGAGTTAAATCTGTGTTCGGGACTGCTAACAGGCTTCCTAGTGAGGTAAGTTAATAAATAGTCTAGAGCTGCAATAGGTAAGTTTGTTGTCTAGGGCTGCGACTCGGCTTTCTTGTAAGTTACGTTTGTAGTCTAGAACTGCGACTAGCCTTCTTGGTAAGATATGTTTGCAAGCTATGGCTACGACTAGGCTTTCTGGTGAGGTGAGCTTGTTGTCTAGACATGCGAAGTCTTTCTTTTTAAGTATGGTAGTCTAGGGCTGCGATTAAGCTACCTGGTAAGATAAGTTTGTAGCCTAGGTCTCCGACTAGGCTTCCTGGTCAGGTAAGTTTATGCTTTAAGGCTGCGGCTACGCTTCCTGGTGAGGTAAGTTTGTAGTCTTGGGTTGCGAATAGGCCTCCTGGTGAGGTACGTTTGCAGTCAAGGGATGCGACTAGGTTGCTGCACAGGTATTCTATAACCTATACCTTCTGCTAGGCTTTTGGGATGGGTAACATTGTAAACTAGGTCTGCCAATTGCCCTTCTGGTACATCACCAGAAGGCCAAGTACATCGGCTAGGCTTCCTGGACAGGTAAATTTGTAGTCTATGGCTGCGACTAGGCTTCTTGGTGAGGTAAGTTTGTTGTTTAGTATTGCGACTTGTCTTCTCAGATAGGTAAGTTATAGGCTAGTGCTGTTGGTGGGCTTCCTGGCGAAGTAAGTTTGTAGTCTAGGGTTGCAACTAGGCTTTTTAGCGAGGTAAATTTGAAGCCTGGGGCTTCTATCAGGTTTCTTGGTGAGGTAAGTTTGTGGTCTAGTGTTGCGACTTGCCTAAAGGCTAGTGCTGCCAGCAGAGCTCCTGGAGAGGTAAATTTGTAGTCTAGGGCTATTGCTAGGCTTCTTGGTTAGATAAGTTGTAGTCTTGGACTGCAAAGAGGCTTCTCTGTGAAGTAAGTTTGTTGTTTAAGGGTACATCTTGGGCTCCTAGTCAGGTAAGTTTATAGTTTAAGGCGGCAGCTTGGCTTTTTGAACAGGTAAATTTGTAGTGTAAGGCTGTGACTAGGCTTCCTGCTGGGGGAAATTTATAATTTAGTGTTGCTAGGAGGCTTCCTGGTTAGGTAATTTTGTAGTCTGGGGCTTGAAGTAGAATTTTTGATATTCGTTTTAGTCTAGGGCTTCAACTAGGCCTGCTGGATAGGTAAGTTTGTAGTCTAGCAACAACTGGGCTTCCTGGTGAGGTACGTTTGTAGTCCAGGGATGCGGCTAGGCTTCCTGGTGAGGTAGGTTTGTAGCTTAGACCGTCCGTCAACTAGGCTTCGTAGTGAGATAAGTGTGTAGCTTATTGCTCCGACTAGAGTTCCTGGTGATGTAAGTTTGCAGGTTAGGGTTGTTTTAGGCTTTCTGCTGAGATACCTTTTTAGTTTATAGCTGCGACTAGCCTTCCTAATGAGGTACGATTGTAGTTTAGGGATCCGACAAGGCTGCCTGATGAGGTATGTTTGTAGTCTAGGGCTGCGATTTTGCTTCTTGATCAGGGAGGTTTTTAGTTTAAGGATGCCACTTTCTTTCTTCAACAGTCTCTCTTCCGACCTGCCTCCTCCCACTCTGTGGTTTTGAGTGTGGTTATCTATCTGTGTTGTAAGTGGAAGGAGTTTCATACTTCTGCATGCTGTCTACATTAACAATTTCAAAACTCAAGTTATTCCATACATCCACCACTCTCAGGGTATTAACGTACTTCTTTGTCTTTTCTAACACGATTCTTGCTCAGTTTCATGTTAAGTCCCCTGGTTGTTCTGTCCTTGGATCTTTCAGCCTCATCAAACTGATTTAGAAATTTAAAGAAATTTAACTTAAAGGATGTGATCAGGTCACCTCTTATTCTTATCTCTTCTGTGGTGGGTACAATTCAACCCTCTAGCCTTTCCCCGTAATTCATCTCTTAATTCTAGTACCAACTCTTTTGCCCTCCTCTGCACCCTCTTATTCAACTCTTTCTACTTTTTTTGAGAGCTGTGCCTAACATGAGAAGCATTTTTTTTAGTTTTGGTCTTAAGTAGCATGTGAACAACTTGCTAAATATTTTTCCTTATCCATATACTTGAAAGCCTTTGTAATATTTCCCGCCAGACAGTTGACCTTAACTTTTCTCCTAATGTGGGACACTGGCGACACCTTATTTCTCGGTGGACGAAATTCATAATCAAGGCTTTCCTCCACGGTGTCCCATCCATTACCTTGAATTTACTCGAGTCCAAGTCTCCTTGTAGGTTGCGGCAATCCTCTTCGCTTAAAAAAAAAAAAAGACAGGCGTCATCTACAAATATACTCAGGCAGGACCCATTTCTTTTGCAAAGCCATTTACACAGACCAAGGAAAGCAATGGTCCCAGAAAAGATGCCTGCGGTACGCTGGTGCTTGTGTATATGTGTTTGAAGGTTTGTCTGTGGTTACATGAGTGTATGAGCATTCTCAGAAACTATGTGTGAAAAGATCGTGAGTGACACTGTTATTCATTTTTTTACACTTCTTTGCCGTTTCCCGCGTTAGCAAGGTAGCACCAGGAATAGGCAAAGAAAACGTCTCACTCGCTCAAATCAATTGTCTAGCTGTCATGTGTCATGCACCGAAACCACAGACCCCTATCCACAACCAGGCCTGACAGACCTTTTCGTGGTTTTTGCAGGCTGCTTTATGTGCCCTTGTTCAGTCCGTTGAGAGCACACCGCCCTGTATAACTCATCGCTCCAACTCACTCTATCCCGTGCAAGTCTTTCACCCCTCTGCATGTTCAGGTCCAAAAAACTCAATCTGGTTTCCCTCTTCTCCTTGTCCCCTCCACTCCTGAATCTCATAATCTTGTTGCCATCCTCTCCTTATTCATTTCCTCGTATATCCATATCATTCCAGCACTCTCTTCAGCTCTCTCATCCACACTCATCTTATCACCACACCTCTCTTTTTGATTACTTACTCGGTCAAATCATCTTGCATTACATAATCTCCCAAATATTTCATTTCCAGCACATCCACCTATCTCCGCACATTCTCATTTATATCCCGTACTTCACATCCGTACAACAATGCTGGAACAACGAAACCATGAGACATACTCATTTTCTCTATTTCAGATAACGAATCTTCTTCCCTCACTCACTTCCACTTCCATGGTTCCATTCACTGTCTGGTCCACTCCTAGATATCTAAAACACTTCACTTTTAACTTTGATTCTATTTACATTTACCCTTAACTTCCTTTCCTTACACACTCACCACTTCCCAGGCCCCCCTCACCTCCTACAGGCTGCATGCTCGCCCTTCTCTCCAAGACCATTACATTTAACTTCCTTACCACACCAACCATAAACAATCTAAAGAACCATGGCAACATCACACACTCCTGCCGCAGTCCCAACTTCACCTGGAACTACTCATGCTCCTTTCTACCTACTTGCACACATGCCTTTCACTCTTCATAAAAACTTCTCTAAGCTTCAAGAAGTTTTTCTCCCACACCATATATTCTTAAGACCTTCAACAGAAATCTTTATCTACCCTTTTATATGACGGCTGCAAACTCACTGTTCTTAATTCTAATAAACCTCAAAATGCTGTCCACCACAGCAAAGGTGTCGGAGATCTTCCTGCTACATCATTTCCTCTACCCGGCGCCTTGTGCAAACACTCCAGAAGTATGACACACGGCAGGGTTACGGTTAACATAACGGAACTCGGCCAGCTGCTGAGTCAGGAGGTGGCCGCCCGCCCACCGCTTACAGTCAGTGCAGGTAGACGCTCAGTGCTGGTAGACGCTCCTGTGTCTGTGTAGGACGTGGTTGCTCCTTGTTACTTGCAGAATGATCAAAGTTTTTATCATCTTAGGGTTTGTTATTGTACTCTACGCAAGTTGTGACAGCGATACCGATCAAGAGACGCGACTGCATATAAGGGAAGCGATAAGTAAGTTGTCGACTCAGTACTTTGGTACAGTTGTCACACATCAACAAGACACAAAACTAAATGACAACTTTAGCGCAGAAGCCAATGCTGTCGGCAGGACACACGATCGACAGTCGAGGCAAGTCCAGTATTCTCGCCCAGGGAAGTCTGGTGCTTCCTCAGGACTGACACCTTCACGCGCAGACACCGTCGACCCTACTGTCACAGCTTCAGACAAACAGCACCGTAGTGCATGTCCAGGAAGTGTCGGCAACTTCGGCTTCAATTCCTATGACCTCCTGACGTTCGCCCTGCTGGTCTTCAACGGCATCATCAACACTATCAATAACATCAACAATAGTAACAACAACAACATCAATTCTGGGAACCATGCCTCAGACACGTATAACGAAGTAAGTTCCAACACTGACTCCTCCTCTGTCGTGGTTATCGTTGTGCCGCCCATCGGAAGAAGACGACGGAGTCCAGCCAAACTGGAGAACCAGGTGACGGAGACAGCTTGGAGGCAGTATCAGCGAGCCATCGAAGACACGTATGATGTTCTGAGGAACATATCTCTGTCGGCCTTGCGTGCTGACACTTGCATGATGGAGCTGCAGGTCTGTGTATACCTGAGGCAGGCCTCCCACCGCTACGGCGCTCTTAATCTGACTACCATCCCGCCGCAGCACCTTCAAGGGGCCCTAATGTCGTACAGTCTGCTAACTAGCGACTGTTATAGACGTTATAATGCATGCAGAAGATAGTACTGCTGAACCAATGTCCCAGTCAACCAGATTCATTTTTCAGATAATAATAATCTAACATATATGGAAGTGTTAACTAACCACGTCACTAAACTATCAGTAAGCCAAAACATAACACAGTTCACTAGAGTGTCTCAAGCTGATAAAAGAATCAGTTCCGGTAACTTAGCTAGATATGAACAATATCTTACTCACAGTGTCTTACGAACCGATAAGAAAGATCAGTTTTTGAAAACGATACGATGCAAATATAATACTATGTACATAATGTGTGGCACCGCTATAAACTGCCTCAGGTCTTCCTCAAGAAACTTATTCAGCTTTACCATTCATAGATAGATCATTTGTTATTCAAATAATATCCAAACCATTTATGAACAGTTCAGCCTAATCATCAGCAAAACTAGCCAGTTTCAGCCCTGTTATAGTGAAGATGGGGCGGTGAGGAGCCACCAGTCACCAGAAACAGTAGTAACCATCACTGGTCATGGGGTGGCGACGGGCCGTTAGTCAGTAGCAGAGCGAGCTCTCGCGGCCACCGTAGTAACCCACCAAAGACACACGCCTCTCACTGGCGGAGTGAGGCACACGCCTAAGGGAGGTGCTTGCTCCGGGTAAACACGGCCGCTAGAAATTACTCTAACATAGTGAGTTGCCAGACGAGGTGCTCGGTTAAGTCATGAAGTGTGGCAGTGTGTGAGCTGGTGTTAAGGCGGATTGTGACAGTACTCGTGGTGATGAGGGAGTCATGCACACGAACCTGGACCAGCTCCTGCATCAGTACTCCTCTCCACCCTCTAGGTAAGAAGCCCATCCACAAGGTAGCTAACAAGTGACAGTGACTGAGGAAGCCTCTCGCAGGGTGATAGCTTCAATAAGTCACCTGTAGTGATGAACTCTTTGATAAGTCACCTGTAGTGATGGACATTTTGATAAGTCACCTGGAGTGCTGGACACCTTGATAAGGCACCTGTTGTGATGCACACTTTAATAACTCACCTGTAATGATGAACACTTTAATACGTCACCTGTCAATAAGTAGCCTGTAGTAATGAACACGTTAATGAGTCACCTGTAGTGATGAACATTTTCATAAGTCACCTCTCATGATGAATACTTTAATGATTTACCTGTAGTGATGAATACTTTAATAAGTCACCTGTGGTGATGAACACTTTAATAAGTCACCTGTCAATAAGTAACCTGTAGAAATGAGCACATTACTAAATCATCTGTAGTGATGAACATATTCATGTCATCTGTAATGATGAACACTCTGATAAGTCCCCTGTAGTGATGAACACCTTAATAGATCACCTGTATTAATGAACACTTTCATATGTCACATATAATAAAGAAAACTTCAGTAAGTCATCTGTAAAGATGAAAACTTTAATAAGTCACATGAAGTGATGAACACTTTATTGAGTCACCTGCAGTGATGAACACTTAAATAAGTCACCTGTAGTGATGAACACTTAATTGTCACCTCTTGTGGTGTACACTTTAATAAGTCACCTGTCGTGATGAATACTTTATTAGGTCAACGTTAGTGGTGAACACTTTCATAAGTCACGTGTAGTGAGAAACACTTTGATAAGTCACTTATAGTGATGAACACCTTAATAAGTCACCTGTAGTGATGAGCACGTTGATAGGTAACCTATAGATATGAACACTTTGATAAGTCACCTGTGGCGATGAACACTTTAAGTCACCTGTAGTGATGAGCACCTTAATAAGTCACCTGTAGTGATGAAAACTTTAATAAGTTACTGGTAGTGTTAAACACCTTAATAGGTCAACGGTAGTGATGAACACTCTAAAGAGACACCTGTAGTGATGAACACTTTAAAAAGTCCCCTGTAGTGATTAGTGACGAAAACTTTGATAATTCACCTGTAGTAATGAACGCTTTGGTAAGTTAACTGTAGTGATGAAAACTAATAAATCACCTGTAGTGACGAACACCGTAAAAAGTCACTTGTAGTAATGAACACTTTAATAGGTGACCTGTAGTGACGAACACTTTATTATTTCACCTGTAATGTTGAACACTTTAATCATCTGTGGTTATGAACACTTGAAGAAGTCACCTGTAGTGATGACCACCTTAATAAGTCACATGTAGTGATGAACGCCCTAATAAGTCACTTGTTGTGATGTACACTTGATTAAGTCACCTATAGTGATGAGCACTTTGATAAGTCACCAGTGGTGATGAACGCCTAATAAGTCACCTGTAATGATGAACACCTTAAAGAGTCACATGTAGCGATGAACGCCTTAATAAGTCACCTGTTGTGATGTGCACTTTAAAAACTTACCTGTAGTGATGAACACCTTAAAAAGTCACCGATTGTGATGTACACTTTAGTACGTCACATTTAGTGATGAAGAGTTTAATAAGTCACCTGTAGTAATGAACACATTGCCAAGTCACCTGTAGTAATGAACACTTTGATAAGTCACATGTAGTGATGAATACCTTAGAAAGTCACCTATTGTGATGTACACTTTAATACGTCACCTCTAGTGATGAACACTTTGATATGTCACCTGTAGTAATGAACACATTATCAAGTCACTTGCAGTAATGAACACTTTGATAAGTCACCTGTAGTGATGAACACCTTAATAAGTCACCTGTAGTGATGAACACTGCAATAGGTCACCTGTAGTGATGAACACTTAGATAAGTCACCTGTAATGACAAATACTTTAATAAGTCACCTGTAGTGATAAACGCCGTAATAAGTCATATGATGTGATGAAAACTTTAATAGGTCACCTGTAGTGAACACTTGATATGTCAACTCTATTGATGAATGCTATGAAAAATCACCTGTAATGATGAACAATTAAACAGGTCACCTGTGGTGATGAACACCTTATGTTACCTGTATTGATGAACACTTATATAAGTCACCTCTAGTGATGAAAATTTCATAAAGCACCATTATATCACCTGTAGTGATAAACATGTATAAGTCACCTGTAATGATGAACACCTTTATAAGTCACCTGCACTGATGAACGCTATTGATAGGTCATCTGTAGTGATTAACGCTTTGATATGTCGCCTGTAATGATGACCACTATAAAAAGTCACCTGTAGTGATGAGCACTTTCACAAGTCAACTGTAGTGATGAACAGCTGAATAAGTCACCGGTAATGAACATTTTCATGTATCACAGGTAATGATGAACACTTTAATATGTCACCTGTAGGGATGAATACCTTAATGTGTCACTTATAGCGATGAACACCATAATGGGTCACGTGTAGTGATGAACTCTTTGGTAAGTCACTTGTAGTGATAGACACTTTGATAGGTCACCTGAAATGATGAACACTTTCGTAAGACACCTGTAATGACGAAAACTTAAATAGGTCACCCGTAGTTATGAACACTTTGATGAAAAGTCATCTCTATTGATGAAAACCTTAAAAAGTCACCTGTTGTGATGTACTTAAATACGTCACCTGTAGTGCTGAGCACTTTAATAAGTCATATGCAGTAATGAACAAATAAATGAGTCACCTATAGGGATGAACACTTTGATAAGTCGCCTGTAGTGATGAACACTTAAACAAGTCACCTGTAGTGACGAACACTTTAATAAGTTACCTATAGTGATGAACACGTTAAAAAGGCACCTGTAGTGACGAACACTTTAATACGTCACCTGTAATGATGAAAACTTTAATAAGTCACTTGTAGTAATGAACACTTTGATTAGTCACCTGTAGTGATGAACACCTTAATACGTCACTAGTAGTGATGAACACTTTAATAGGTCAATTGTAGTGATGAACACTTAAATCAGTCAATTGTAGTAACGAACACTTTGATAAGTCACCTGGAGTGATAAACACCGTAATAAGTCTCATGAAGTGATGAAAACTTTGATAGGTCACCTCTAGTGAACACTTCATATGTCAACTCTAGTGATGAATACTATGAAAAGTCATCTGTAGTGATAAACAATTTAATAAGTCACTTATTGTGAGGAACACTTAGATAAGTCACCTTTAGTGATAAAAATTCTAATAAATGACATATGATGAACACCTTTATAAGTTACCTGTAGTGATGTTCGAACACTTTAATAGGTCACCTGCAGTGATGAACACTTTGATAAGTCACCTGTATTGATGAACGCCTTAATATGTCACCTTTAGTGATGAACACTTTAATAGGTCACCTCTAGTGGTAGCCAGATTTATGTCACCTGTATTGATTAACACTTTGTTAAGTCTTCTGTAGTGATGAACGCTTTAATAAGTTACCTGTAGTAATGAACACAAATAAGTAACCTGTAGTGATGAACAGCTTAATAAGTCAACTGTAGTGATGAACATTGTCATATATCACCTATCATGATGAACACTAATAATTCAACCGTAGTGATGAAAACTTTGATAAGTCACCTGTAGTAATAAACGCTCTGATAAGCAAACTGTAGTGATGAAAATTTAGTAAATCACCTGTAGTGATGAACACCTTTATAAGTTACCTGTAACTTTCATAGGTCACCTGTAACGATGAACACTTTAATGAGTCACCTGTAATGATGATTACTTTGTTAAGTCAACTGTAGTGATGAACAATGTAATAAGCCACATTTAGTGATGAACATTTTGAATATAGTCACGTGCAGTGATGAACACCTTAATAATTCACCTGTAGTGATGAACACTTTGATAGGTCACATTTAGTGATTAACATTTTGATAGGTCACCTCTAGTGATGAACATTTTATCATATCACATGCGGTGATGAACAATCATATAAGTCACCTATAGTGATGAAAGACTTTACTAAGACACCTGTAGTGATGAACGTTTTGATGTGTCACCAGTAGTGATGAAAACTTTAATAAATCATCTGTCTTGATGAACACCTTTATAAGTCACCTGCAGCGATGAACGCTATTAATTGGTCATCCGTAGTGATTAACACTTTAATATGTCACCTATAATGACGACCACTTTGATAAGTCACCTGTAGTGATAAGCACTTTCATAAGTCAACTCTAGTGACGAACAGTTGAATGAGTCACCTGTAATGAGCATTTTCATGAATCACAGGTACTGATGAACACTTTTATATGTCACCTGTAGGGATGAACACCTTAATACGACACCTATAGGATGAACACTATAATAGTTCTCATGTAGCGATGAACACTTTGATAAGTCACTTGCAGTGATAAGTACTTTAATAGGTCACCTGTAATGATGAACACTTTCATAATTCACCTGTAATGATGAAAACTTCAGTAAGTCGCCTGTAGTGATGAACACTTTGAAAAGCCACCTGTAGTGATGAATACTTTGATGTCACCTGTAGTTATGAATACTTTAATACATCACCAGTAGTGATGAACACCTTTATTTGTCACATGTAGTGACGAACACTTTAATTGGTCACCTGTAGTGATGAACAATCTAATAAGTCGCCTGTAGTAATGAACACTTTAATGTATCACTTGTAGTGATGAACACTTTAATGTATCACTTGTAGTTATGAACACTAATAAGTCACCCTATATAATTCCTCCAAGACCCAATTTCTACCTATCTCTGTATCGAAAACTCCTCACAACTCTCGTATCTCCTTTGACGGTCCTGTAATTCCACCTCTTGACTCAATGAACTTACTTGGTATTACTGTAACATCCAATCTTTCTTGGAAACCCCACATT
>JAUUDW010622100.1:0-19242 GCA_032361385.1 Panulirus guttatus
ATATGTGTGTATGTGGGGGGATGGGTCTTTCTTCGTCTGTTTCCTAGCGCTACCTCGCTGATTTGGGAAACAGCGATCATGCATAATAAATAAAAATAATATATATATAAATAATACTTACTATTTTCAGCTCCATTACCACATTCAGGGGTTGGATTAGTTGCTTACACATCCTCAACCCATGCCCAGTTTGCTAAAGGGAAATATGTTCATAAATGAAAATGAAAATTTAGGCTTCACTTGCATCACCTTCACAAAATGGTTCCACTACACCTGATCACAGATCATTCCTCTGGCATCTTCATCTAAAGCATCTCCAACCTTGATGATTCACTTAAAAGCTTTCTTACTGTCTACTTCTACATTTAATCTTCTTGATGACCAACATATCTGACATATGCTACATGATCAAACCATCATAAAAGACACACCCATGCACCCTTGGTATGATTCTTCATGACACATATCTTTCTCACATTTTCATTCTTTACTCTATCTACTCCGTTCTGCTAATGCTAGTTACAATACATCTCTACTGTTCTTACTTTTATCACCCATACCAGGGTTTCACATTCACACATTTGAAATTGGACAAGTACTCCATTATCCAAGCTTCTTTCACATTACAAACATATTCTTCACATTCACCACCCAACATGCACATGTAACTGAATGGCAGATTAAAGATGGTTGACTAAGTGGCTGATTCTTGTGATATGCATAACCCTTCTGTTCACAAATAGAAGCAAATTGTAGCCTAGCTACAATTTTTCTTTTCAATGACTTTAATCTCAAATTTTGCCTTTCTTCTAAAATTTCTGCTGAACTCCACTCCCAAAGACCTAAAAACATTCATCACATTCAGTTCTTTACCACTGACAGCCTAAATTTCAAGAACTAGAATCTCAGTTCTACTTGCATTTACTTTTAACATCCTCCTCTGTACATGTTAAAATACTTTGTCCATATATCGTTCTCTCCAACTTCTCCTTTAATTTGGAAAAAAAGAAGCATCAACTAAATACAAATGCTGTAACTTTTACTTCAGACCACTGTGGTTTAGCACCACACTGCTATCTCTCCCACCTAATTATCATCAACATAACACCCTAACCCTAAAAACATTATCCAATCATGGTTACATCAACCTTGATGCACATCCAAATTCACAACTATGAAAAAATGTATGGGTATATTAAAAATAAAATAAATTTCTCTTCTTTCAATTTTCCTGAAAGACTCATAAACAAATGAGATAGTCCATTCATTTCAACTTATTAGAATTTGTGGGATCATAATCAATTCCCAGTTGTAGCCTCAGGTAGAAAACACAGGGTTTTTCTAATATAGGTATTACTGTGTCCATCCACCATGCTCTTTTTCATACTGGCTAAGCAAGTCATAATCACAACGGTTGTACATGCATTGCACCATAATTTCAAATTCCAGTACATGCTAAATCACGCATACTATGAACACAGCTGGTGGTTGTGATACGAGGACGTATGAGGATGTAAAGACCATTCAGTTTCTGACAAAAATTCTGTATGGTTTAATTAATTTTTCCATCGCATTTACCTGTCATTGCAATACCTAAACCTTTTTGGTTTCACACAATCTTGTGAACATATTCATACAGTCTGCATTTACAGCATCCTCTCAGATGTTGCCCCATGTATCCATAACTCTGCTACTACAAAAAGTATTTCTTCACATCTTCATTTACTCATTTAGGTAGATTCCTTTTATGTCCTCCCATTGATCTCACATTTACAACTGTTCTATGTTTACTTCATCACCCTCTTCAAAAACTTCTGCATTGTTATCATATCTAACTTTTCCTCCTTTATCTCAACTTGGATAATCATATTGCTGCAATCCTCTACCTAGAGCTCATCTCCCTTACTTCTCATACAATCTTTTTTTCTGCCACAGGACTTTCCCTCAATTTGGGTGAGCAGACTGGAGATGCAACTCTAGTTTGGGGTTTTTATGCTGTATATATTTTTTCTGAACATTCTCTCTGTGTATTTGAATGCACTTCTGATGTTAGCTTGTATCTTGTATCCCTCCTGAACAATCCTGTTGATGTAAAGTTCTGGGGGTAAGCTTGGTAAATGAGAATTTCATTATCTCTCTTGCAGATTCCAGTAACTTGAATCCTGCAAAGAAGCTGTCAAAATCTTCTTTCACTTACCTCACTCTCATCACATATTGTTTGCTTTGGTTGACGTTCACCAGCCAAGTATCTGACCACAACTGGAGAATGTCAGTGTCCCTTTGGAAGTTCTTACAATTCTGGAGACTCCTCCTGACCTCACTCATGACTTTGGCATCATCTGCAAACATAGTCAGGTATGATTCCAATCCTGTTGTAAATTCATGAACATAAATCTGGAATAGAAGGGGTCCTAGGATGAAGTCCTTTGGGACCCCTCTAGTTACTTTAACTGAAAACAGTAAACACCTCAAGCATACACACTTTTTTTCTCCCACTAAAGCAGTTCTTAATCCTCTGAAGGAGTCTTCCTCATATGCTTGTAGTTCCAATTCCTTGATCATCCCTTACGGCAGACAATGTCAAAGGCTACATAGGTTTTGTAGCAATCCAAGAACGCAATGCATCCACCAACTCTTTTGCCTCGGTTAAGGTTTACCCTGTCACAGAAGTCTGCATGATTTGTTACGTATGACCTCTTGCCCCTAAATCCACACTCTCCCTCACTTAGGTTGTGTTCTCTTTGCATGTACTCACCCACTTGTTTCCTAGATATCTCATCCAACATCTTTACGGCTGCACTTATCAGTGATATTGGCCTGTAATTTCATGCACTTTTCTATCTCCTTTTTCAAAGATAGAGTAGAATTTTTTCTTTCTTCCTTTTCACCTTGAGTAATCCCTTAACCATATGCTTAATGAACAATAACTCAAGTAGTCTGTCGAGTGTCTCTGTGCACATTCCTTGAGGATGTAAAGCAAGACTTCATCATCACGTTATGTGGGTCAAGATCCTTTAGTATCCCACTTGCATGTTGCAGAAAAATCTAAACCTGTCAGAGTCACTTGCCATTTCCATTCTTCATCTTCACTGTTCCCTAAATTGTGAAGATACCAGAGTTTTAAATTAAGTCCTTCACATATCTCTCCTTCTAAGACCCTTTCTTATGAATCCTTCTATAGGTAGTAGTTGGTAGGCAGCCAAAGACCAGGGAGGTATATTACCGGTACTATCTGCCTGGGTATCAGGACGGTTATTGATGGCTGCATGGTGAGCCAGCACTTCAGTAGTTGTCAAGTTGTACTCCTCAGACCCAGGTAGCTGTCTTTTCTTTCTGCCTCATCCACATGTGGTTTACTGACATTCTGTCCCCAAACATACACTCTCTCTTTATCATACATAACACTTGACAACACCAAACTCACACAGCTCATTCCTCATATCTCTAGATTTTTATATGCTGAGCACTGTGCGCTAGCCTTGCCTTGCGGCAAAATGGTAGGAGCAATAGATCTAGTAGGGAGGAACATTTAGGCTGGAGCTTTAGGCAGAAATATTGGGTTGGAGAATTAGGCAGGGGCATTAGGTAGAAGTAGGTAGTAGCAGTAGTAGAAAAAGTAGGTAGAAGCCTTTGCAAACACTGTTTGAGTTGCTCTCTGCCAATGGCCTGTAAGGGTGAGGTACTGAAGGCTTGGAAGCAGCACTGGAGTTCACTAGTTATGGAGACTCTATTGCTGTGGCCACCCCTTTGAGGAGTTCCAGGAGGGAATAGGTATCAAAGATATAGATTGAAGAGCTTTGAATTTCTTTTGCCTGTTTCTTCTTTTTTATATATTTTCTACTTTCTTCTTCTCATTTCAGTGTAATGATTTCTTGCCTTCTTACAACTCTCCAAAAGTACCAGTCTGTTGTGTCATCTATATCTTCTTAAGATACACATACTTTCTTCAGCCCTGTGACATCTCCTGTGAAACCATATCTCATTAACCTCAAATACCATATATCTTCTTCCTTCCTCTCCAAATCTATTCACTGTTCTCCTCTCTCTAAACATTACTGCAATTTTTGTAATGTTCCATATTCTTATGATGGAACTCTCTTTTCTGATCTGTATAGTTACCAGTTTTGTAGCTTACCCTGGGACTTCATCTCTTTTCAGATTCATTGTGATTTCTTTCCTGGCCGTATCTTAACATTTAAGCAAAGAATGATCACCTTCCCAAATGAGACATCATACCTGATAATTTCTATCTGCTAAAGTTGTGTAAAAATGAGATCAAGTGTTGATGGTTTATCTCCACCTCTGGCTCTAGTTTGCACTGGGACATGCTAGTGCAAAAAGTTTCCCTGCACATATTCTACAAATCTGTGCCTCCAAAATTCTCACTCTTGCTGTGAAACCAAGTTCTTCACGTCAACATCCTTAAACTGTAGTAAAAATTCCCATTATCAGCTTTTTCATTCTCTATCTAGGACTTGTCTTGCTTCTCCTTGCATGTATCTTTCAGCCAGACGAGGCACTGTGCTATGATTTACATCTTCAATTCAGTTATACAGAACTTTCATTACACAATATTTTCACTACTGAAACAAAGTGTTCTTTGGCCAAAAAAAAAAAAAATATCCTAGTTGTATCTTCCTTATCTTCATCAATAATTTGATATAAGTCATTTGCTCTTTATTGTAAGGTTGTACATTATTCAAATATTATTCTGCCTCTTCTTACTGTCATCTTTCCCATTTCGAGTTCTATGAGATTTGGTTGATATGATGTATATGAAGAAACAGAAAGATATCTTAATCATAACCAATATCATAATGTATTAATGAAAATGTTTCCTTCTCCTGATGATATGATCTGGTCAAGGTGTATAAATACTAAATTCAGTAGTAATGTTATAAAGGTGTGGTGTTATTAAAAATTTAAGTCTGTCAGTTAACAAACAGCGCTTCTGGATTTCATACACTCACAGGGATTTCTAATTCTACATTAACCAGATTTGTATGAATCTATCTATGCAGTACATACCAGCAGTAATATGTTCACAAATCTCTGTTGACAGAAATAAAACATTTGGACGAAGTAGTGTATACATTTTTTATTATATAATGAGGATTCCTTGATTGTCTCCTAACCTACCATATTTCTTAATTCCTTTATGATTCCATAACACATGCATACTGGAAATATTGTTATACAGTAAAATTCCAATAATTTTTACAATGAATATTTGTATGCAACACAAATTCAAGCATCTTTATACCATTTACAAAACTACCTTACATTTCATAGTACTATATGTGAAAATCTGGTAAGTTTTTTTACATCTGATTATGTATTGCACTAAATGTACTGGGTCTCAGCTGGACCAAAACATTCACTGGCATGCTGATGTTTATTCTGCAGAAGCATCCAGTGAACACTTCACTGGCTATGAAGATAGATTACAATCCAGTCATTTATGAGCAAACAGTATGTCAAGTACTGCTGTTCATTCTGTAATGACATATCATGATCTCTTAGTGAATTCTGGAAAAATTTCACTATTGTATGATCATTTATCCAATCATGTATCATTAGATAAATGTAGTGCTTCTGGACCTAATACTGTATATCAAAGAAATCTAAAACATAATCATAAAAAAAAACAATAAAGATAACTGAAGACTTTAAGATTAAAACAAACCTGGTTAGTTTGTGTACAAGAATCTATTAATAAAAATACAATTAATGCTAGTGTCCTATGATTAGCAATTAAATATATGATAAAAGTGGTTTTGTGTTTCCATTCACAGAAGAAAGCCCTAACCTCCTTTTCCACTCACTGCCCACCAAGTTTCTACATCTCTACAGATGAACAGTAATGTACATTTTACTGTAATTTTAATATTTAAGATAAAAAAAAATTTAGTACAGAAAATTTTTTCAATGACAAGCCCAAGAATTAACTGGAATTGTTGGAATTTTACTGTTAAATCTTTATCCACAAGAATAAATGAAAGACATTACTTGCTTACCAATGCAATATTAAATGTAGAGAAGAAATACTTAATTGTCATTCCTCATACTTATATAAACTTTGAGACTCATACAGAAGCTTCATTATATGTATCACAACACATGAGCTAATATCACAGGAAATAAATAAGCATGGCACTAATCAGGAGAAATGGAAACTCGACTCTCAGTAAATACCAGACCCAGTGGCATTTAAAATCTATGTTCAAGTTTCACTGCCAACTGGAAACCCAAGAGGGGTGATTCTGATAAACAATATACAAGCATTATTGTTTCAGTCTACACAATTGTAATTCATTCTAATACCCTTAAATGTATAACCTCCTTGTTTTAGGATGTCTTTCTGGTGCTGCTATAAAACAATAGGAGAAGCAATACACTATAACAATATCCATTCTAACCATATTCAACTCATAAATTTTCTGTAACTTCCATTCCTCAGTAGGCATAATAATTAACATGAAAACACTTATCAGGACTTCATCTAAAGAGATTATATCTGACAACAAATACTAAGCTCAGTATTACAATTCAGAGAACATAAACTTTTCAGTGTACAGGTTATAATAATTTCACCTAAATTCAGAGCCACATGATGACATGTATATTACTAAAACTTTGGTCATCAAAACCAAAAGAGAAATATCTATCTAATCACAATTTTTTTGCAGGTCTTAACATGTGCAGTATGTTATACCATCTACACATACATCAATGTTATATCCTCCTTTATGAAGAGGAAAGTAAGGCAGCCTAGTCAAGTAATACTATGTTTTATATGTTGAATCAGCCACAGGCAAAGCTGAATTCTGTAACTGCCAAAATGAATGTGAATTTCAGTTGAAATTTCTACATTGTAGTTACCAATTCCATCATATTACCTATAACCACACTGCATTTTTTTTCATTCAATATCATAAGATACTGGAGTAATTAATTATTTGTAGAAAAAGTAGAGATATTACCACTAAATGTTGTTTACAGTCTGAATGAAAAAATAATAAGAACTTTTTAAAGATGTCACTTGATAAATATTCTGTTATCATTTTTTCAGTGTCATGAAAAGTTTTGAATAAAAAAACATAAACTCCTCAATAAAATAGCTGTAATTTAAATTCATCATGTCATCAGTCCTATTGGTGTCACACAATTATATAATAAAACATTCGAGCCTCTAAGCTTTGTAAATCATTTATGCTTTAACATTCAGTGAAATCTATTATTTGAAATAATTCATACGTGGCCATTTTGGTTAAATTGGGTTTCCAGGTTTGAAAGTTATCCCCTCATAACCGATGACCATCCTGAATCAGAAATATTCTAGTTCCTTAAGTTTTTTCTCTTCTTACAAACACTATGCATATTGGACCACTACATTAATAATGATAATAATAATGATAATAATAAAAATAAGAAGAAATATAATCATCATTTGTATATCATTTATGCTATAACAATTAGTGAAATCTCTCAGTTGAAATCATTTGCACATGGCCATTTTGGTTAAACTGGGTTTTTGAGTTTGAAAGTTACCCTCTCATAACCATTTAACCATCTCCAATCAAAAAGATTCTGGTACCACTATGATAACAATGATAATAATAGTAATAATAATAGAAAATGTTTTTCAATATTTCCAAATGTTTCTCTTGAGAACTCCCTCTCACCAAAAGGTATGAAAAAAGAAATAGAAATAAAGTTTTTTTGTTTCCATTTTTTTCTTAGCTATCAGAGGGTTTTACTTATGGGGGTTATGGCTTAGAGAGATTTTTTACAGACAATGAATGTTTAGAGAAGGGCTTGCATGTCTGCACTTAACATTGGAGAACTTTTAACAATCTTTTTCATATATGGTACCAAGACCATCTGACATATAGTTTTGAGGATTGTATAGTATAACATATGCCTGGTTTGTGTATGTGCATGTTAACTAGAAATTCAAGTGCATGCACTTTCAGTTGGTTGAACAGGCCTAATGCATGTCAAAATAAACTTTAACCCCTTCAGCCTTGACCATGTTGAAAAGTTGTCTCCCTCAGCCTGATGAATATTACCAATACTGGAGATATTAGAAAAAATATTTGAGCCCCAAGTATCTCACAGACAGTTAAGCCTTAGTGTAATACTTAAATTTTTCAATCTTGGCATGCCATAGCCATTTAAATCCACTAATTACTCCATGACCCACTGCATCATCCTTCACTTTTATTTTTCTTTGCTTTGTTTAGAGAGTAAGTATTTCTCTAATTTTATTCCATCTAAAATCACCCTCCATGGTCTCTTGATATATCTAATTATGATGGCAGTTATTTCATCTGAACTTCACAATATCTTTTTTCTTTATGCTTTGTATCAGGTGGGGGCCTAAGAGGGGGAGTTCATGGCATTTGCCAACCATGGTTTTTTCTGGGTAACTGAGCTTTGTGGATAATTCTGCTTGTTAAATAGAGCTGCAGGTCACATCTGATACCTACACATGACTCTGATCAGTAGTACAACCATTGGTTTCTTCAAATGTGGTCAGAAAAATTCAGAACATATGCCATACATAGTAAGGACTCTACTGATCAGTCATATGCTGTACATGGTTAGAACTGAAAGGGTTAATGATCAATTACTGTATGCCAAACTTCATTAAGTAGACATAATATTTTCCAATCTCAAGTATGTGGAGAATCATGTACCAAAATTAGTTCTGATAATGAAAGACTTTTGCAGTTCGACAGGAGTGAAATATAGGAACTAAGGTTTTCTTCCTGATCTGTCATTTATGGAATTGGACCTCTCATCATATGGAAGTCTGAACTGCCAAACAAAATGAACGATCAAATTATGCCCAAATAACCATCTTCAGGTTTTTACTTAGTTATGCACTATGTAATGTATAGGGCATCATGATTATATATCACCTTTCCAATTGAGCACTCAGATCTGATATCTCCAAAACAGAGCAAACATTAAGGGCAAGAGGAATGAAGATGAATTTCTAGAACTTACACCTGTCATGATGCAGAAATAGGCATCTGATAGTCAAAACTAATCATCCCTAAATGAGACAACAGGACTAGAGTTTAACTGAAAATTCACCACAGTGGTGGTGGTATGCACTAACGATTTCTGTCAGTCCCTTAAGACATTTAATACAAAGGCATCAAGCACGATAAAGGCCTTTGTATGATTAAAAAGTTTATTAATTCATACACCTGGGGTTACAATGATCATCAAGGTAAAACAGAGATTCTTTCATTTACGTATGGGAAAATAAAGTCTTTAACTTAGATGCAAGACGTTCTAAAACCGGAGCGCAACAGGATTTGGGTCAATTAATTGTAGATGAAGTCATTTTGCAAAACTGATGCATAAGAATCTTTAATTTCAGCAACAAAAGACAGTCTTTAACTGAAACGTGTTTAGTTCTAAAACCAGTTAAGAACTTTGGACAATAGATGATTTGGCTGGAATGCACATGAAGAAGAAATATTACAAAATTGACACAAAAACACCTTCTACAACACTTTTGCCATTATATGCATGACCCTCCAATGTAGCAGTTATTATGCTACAGGGCTAAAAATCAATTATCCTTTCAATGGGGTATCATCAAACAGATTAAATGTAAAATTCAACTCAACAAGAGAAGGTTTTATAAAAAGGAAAGAAGGGAAGGAGTGGAAGAGAAAATAAATGCATACCCACAGGGTTCTGCCTATGGTTGAGAACTTTTTTTTATCTATCAAACTTATCCCCTTCCTACAGACAAAGCCCTACTGGAAATCTGAGCACATACTCTCGTGAAGGGAAAAAAAAAGAAAATGGAAAACTTTAGAAAGGACCTATCCTTGATGAAAAATGACCCCTGTTTTGGACCATCCTTTTCTGATGGCAGTGTACTCAAAGTCACTTATGGAAGGTCGATCAGATCTAGTGGAATCATCAAGTAAAGATATTTGTTGAATGCCAAAGATCCCTCTGACTGTTATGCTGAAAACAATGAATGAATTTCACCCACTCTTCATCCAAAGCCATAAGGAACAAAGCTTTCATAAAAAGACATTCTTTGCATCATACTGTCTAACGGGCAATCAGGCAGTAAAAGATCTAGAACCTTTAACATCTTTCATATAGGATGCCATGACAGAACCAGAGGTCTCAGTAAATTACTTATAGAGCCAGAAACTTTAGTGTCTTGACAACAAGGCCAAAGGATCCTGTAAAGCATTTATGTGAAGCAACATACTAATTCAAAAGCACAAGTTCTTCAAAACCTCTCAAAATAGCCTGAAAAGATTACCAAACCATCTGGTTTATAACTATTTATTTATATAAAGTAGTGTAAGGATGGTGTTCAACACTTAGGAAACCCCGTTTCTTGAACTTTTTAATCATACAATTTTTCAGTGTAAGCTGAACCTAAACTTTCCACATAAAGAATAAAGGAACCAGCCAAATGACTATCCAAAGAATCAAAATGCTCATAACACATATCAATATTCAAACCAGAAGCTACATGATTCATTTCTGGGATCTCCAGATTTTGCTCCAAAACATAGGCCTATATTGGGGCCAAACAAACAAACTATAATGCTGTGTAGCCACTTTGCAACATGCTTTAGTATTTGTGGAAACAAAGATAAGCTTTATATGAAAATAACAGTAGGATTAGTTTAAAGGCACCCATGTAGGCACCTAAGATAGAAAAAGAAAGGAAGAAGACCATGACCACTTAGCTGGAATTTATATTGGATATAATTTGGTTATGATGGGAAATTTCAATACACCAGTACTGTACAATATTCAATCTCCCTGGAGGTTCTGGGATCTGGGCAGAAAAAAAAATTCTGTATCTTAAGACATTTCCATGAACAACTAAATTTGTCCATGCTGGAGTGACACTATACCAGGCTTAAAGAGCCTGATCCCTCCAAACAGGGTGAAATTCCTTAAATTTTATACGGAAAAGTTGAGCTTCCAACCATGGTGAGAAAAGATGTACAGTAACAAATGAAGAGACTTCAGAGATGAAAGGCCAAGGTGAACTGAGAATATGATGAATCAATCATAGGCACACAAAAACACTATACAAGTTTAAAGTTTACATTATAACCTTCATGAATACATGAAAATAGAAGATTAATAATTCTTTCAAGAGTTATAACATTAATTCAAATGCTGCTATCACTAAAAAACATTCAAACAGTAATTTCTATTTCATAAGAAAGCTTTTCTCTAAATAGAGTTAACTAGATAAACAGTACTAAGTGGAAGACCCTAGAGCAGGGGTCGGCAACCTTTTGAACATAGTGTGCCAGTTTATAATAAAGGCCAATTTTTTTACTACCTTGCATGCCACGGGTTATTGGTTTCAGCTCTATATAGCCTATCAAAAGGATGTACAAAACACATTCTCTCTCTCTCTCTCTCTCCCATTATTTTATTGTTTAACTTTTTTCTTTGCTCCTTCGAATCACATGGCATGCCATAGGCAAGCACTCTGCGTGCCAAGTCTGGCATGCATGCCAAAGGTTGCCGACCCCTGCCCTAAAGAATATTTTGCCTGAGGCAATGTGACAAACTGAAGGGAAACTTCAAACATCCGAAAAATGTTATAAAATTGTGTGGAACTCTAATTGGAGCAAACAGCCTTAAAAAAGGATGAACTCCAAAACATTGCAATTTTTCATGAAACATCAAAGAAAAACAGATCACCTTTTAAGAATTATTAGACAAAAAACAAAAAGCAACTGGACAGACAGCAAAGGATAACAAGAATCTTCTAAACCTTTTAATCCACTTGCTTTCTTTTATGGTCTTTAAAGAGATACTATTCCTTAACAGATACAGAGGGACTCAGTACATCAGTAGAAAGCCTTTGGAATTGCTGACTAGGTTATCCCTGAAGTAAAACAAATCCCATGTCAAGTCTGAGCAAAAAAGAAAGTTAAGATGTTGTTACTGATACTGCTGTCTTATTCCAGGCAAGGTGCAAACTGACATATATGTTTGTAAAATCCAGGCGAAGAAAGTTGGCATTCGTGAAGTCTTAAAAGCAGAGCAAACATTTACTCATTAGTCTTAACTTATTAATGGTCTGGGAGTCAAGTCAGTAAGAGCATTTGTACAATTCTTATGCTTAAATATGTTGGAGACCTCCATCAGCAAGCTATTTTTCATGTTGTATATACCACAGCACAGCACCTATCTATAATACAAATATATAAACAGAGGTATGATGAATCCATTTACATCATTCTAGTTACATGGCCTTGTGCCAAGTCAAATGAATTTACTTATGAGCAAATCAACTCATTAGTAAAATTAACCTGAATGTGAAAAGTATTCAAGGGCTAGTAACATGAACAGCCTCTAAATTTTAGTACATGCAGGTAGTCATAGTAACATGATCATGCTACCAACTTTGGATTGGGCATGATAAAGGTAAAATATTTCTGTATAGTGCTAGCCAACTGTGAAAATAAGAGCCAGTCATTCGTACCTCCTAAGCCTTGCCAACCCCTCTACACCTTTTCAATGTGCACAACTGAAATGGCCATATGCAGCTTCCTGACTTCTCATAAAATCAGCAGAATTACTGAAAAGAACATTCTGATTACCCCTATACCAAAGAGATTCTCATTTATCATAGTGGAAAGGACTAACATATATTTAAGCAATCTGCCAAGGTCACTGAAAAACTGATCCACCTGGTTCAACTGCTACAAATGGCCAGTGATCTACAAGCATAACAAATCAGACAGTATAACTGGTTCAGGCCTTCAGACTCTTGAAGAATGCAAAAACCTGAATCACAAACATTACTGAACATATGACAGCAATAGAGTACGGGGTATAGGATTGCATACTAAAAGAGCAAGGTCCAAACTGTACTTCACTGCTCTGTATTAAGATGAAAGCTAGCTCTTTAGACTTCTGCTTAGCAGTTGGCTTGGAAAAGATTCAGTCATGATTAAATGATTTGACTGATTGACACTTACCTCTGCTAACAACTTCATGAAGTACTGCCATCAGGACACAATCCACACGATTAACTTACAATAATTGTAACTGTTACACAGCATTCTATGAAAATAAAGTGACCAAATATGTTTTGCCTTTTATTATTTCAATAATAAAAGACTCCAAGCTGATGTGTAAGGAGTGAGCAAATCAAATTTGAGTGCAAGTGTTGAATGAAGTTCTAGGTTTGAAACCAGTGATGGTATCTGTTTACACAGTTAATAAGTAGCAAACAGAAAGTGGTCATTTGGGAGAAATTTGGTACACACTTTGTCTTCCAATACAGACTTCATATAATAAAACTGACAGATAAGGAAGATGGTAATTTCCTCTGGTCACTTAATGTCATGTGCACATAACGAGTCTTGACCTTGTGAAAAGGTATATTTCCTCCTACAGGAAAGGCCAGCAAGTAAGGCAAATGAGAGTGTCTCACTTTCTTTAGGTAAATCTGATACCCATCCTTAAGGACAGCAATCCTTTGCATGAACCAGAGCTTACCACCTTATATCGAGTAAGTGAATACCTATTCAATGAATCTGAAGTCATAATGTATCCTGAAAAACTCTTCTAGCTCATTCCTAGGAGAGCCCAGTGTAAACTTTCAAGGTGGCAACTACCTTTCAAGCTGTTCAATTAGTGGATCCAAAGAAGAGATCTTGGAGTCATGAAAAAAAGATGGCAAAGAAAGTATACTTCCTATACTCTTGAAATAAACATAATACCCATCATAGTTTCCTAAATGAAAACAGGAGTGCCACTTAGCTTCCAACTATTCCCTAATATGCTACTGTACTTGAATCAGATTAGAGTGAGTTAAAAATTCCTCTGACTGAAGAACATTTTTCAGTATCAACATGTAGGGGATCATGTGGCCTCTTCCTTATTTTCACTAAGTTTTGCAACAAAACCCTCATCCATCTTCTGGGCCAACCTACTTTGATCTTCAGTATATGCCTCAATAGTAGAACCTGTAAAGTTGCTGTTACTCAATGAACAAAGACTGAGCACAGCTCACTACAAAATTCATTTTTTATGTAGCTATTACTCAAACAGGTGTCAACTTCAGCTGAGATTTAGTGCTACTGAAGTGTAAGTCTCAAGAGGCTGAAAGGCCGTAGCTCAGCTCAAGCTGCCTTGAGAAGGTTCTTCCTTAGGAAAATTGACAGGATGTCAGTCTACTCAAGGGGGTACCATACCTTTTTTTAAATCCTTCTGATGCAGTTCTCTCCCTACTTCCTAAGTTTATTTGTTAAGAGTGTTGCATGACTGTAAATATCAAACTCTTATGTCAGTGCCTATAATGTCAGAAGATGGCCTCCACTCTACACTGAGAAATCTGTGACATGAGAAGTCTCTGGAGCTCATCTAGTATTTTTATCCACTAATACCCTAGTCTGAGTCTGCCTGACATTCCACTGGCTGGTTTTTAGGTGAACTCTAGTATTTCTATCCACTGATACCCTAGTCTGAGCCTGCTTGACATTCCACTGACTGGTGTTTGGGAGGTCTATCAAACACCCCTTCTTAACCCATTACTAACCTATTCATTTCTACCATAAGTTAGAGAGTTTCCTGACATCCCCTGTATATGCCTGTGCTTTCATTTCTTTTGTTCAAGAGCCAAAACCTGTTAAAAAAAATTCCAAAGTTATCTCTACCTACAAGAGAGGGCAGTGAGTCAGCTTCCCTTTATTTTAATGTGTCTCTTTTCCCTCTTTGTTCTGTTGCAAAGTTTGTCTGAATATATCACAGCTTTGAATTCAAAACGTAGGTGCTGATATACATGGAAGTTGTTTGTGAGCTGTGGGTCATGCAATATGATGCAGTATAGGGCAGATAGTGGTTTTACCCACAGGTTATTATTGGGATACTGCCTTGTCGTTCCTGAAGAGATTGAAATTCTCTCATTTCCTTTTCTCAATGAGTGAATTCTGTTTGGGAATAAAGCTTCACAGATCCATTACTTAAGAGGCTGATAAAAATGACAAACTAACATACACAAAACTAAGACAGTAAGCTGGCTGGCAAATGGCTATATAGAGAGACTGACATGAAAAAACAAATGCATTACCATATAAATGTGTACAAAAACACATACAAATAAGCACAAAAATATTCACCCTTCTCATATCATTCTCATCAATACACCAGCTTCATTAAATTCAAATGTCTATAAAACTGGAAGCCTGTAAACAGATGGCATTTTCGATTAGCCTGTCTCAATGGAGAAGCAACCACTAACATCTTAAATGCATGCACAGACTAAAAGTCCTTTTTTTACATGGAAAGGCTGAATAAATAGAAGAAAAGGTCATACTGAATAAAGTTGTGAGTATTCTACATTTGGAGAGTCTGAAACTTAACAAATTACAGTATTATTACTAAGTATAAAGAAAACAGAAGAAAAGATACAGATGTATAGATTCGATAGCTCTTTAAGATCAGGGAGGAGGAGGAAGAAGGGGGAAGTGAAGTGGAAAAAGAAGGAGAAGGAAAAGAGAAAAGAACAAGATGAGAGAAGGAAGGAAGGATGGAAAAAAGATGAAAGGTAAAGAAAGAAAGAAGCACAGAGAGAAGAGAAAAAAGGAAAGAAAAAAATGGAATGATACCTTACAGGAGAGTTATGAATAAGATGAACAAAAGCAACAAAGAGAAAATGTAAAAACTTAACTGAAAACTTTGAGAGCTGGTAAATCTGTCTCAGTACTAAATAATGGATCAACTTCATCATATCAGTATGTGGTACGGAATAGCCATAATGCTATTAAATACACTGGGAGTGGTAACTATCTGAATAAAAATGTGTGTGTGCTTCTGAGCATGAAGATTTCAACATTTCTTTCTGAATACAAAGCTGACCAGTCTACCAATATTTCTACATTATCATACAAAGGAACACTTGAATTTTAATATCACATAGACACAACATGCAATGTTATGAGATAACCAGGTTCTTGGTGTCTGCAATCAGTAATAACATTCAATATTTGCACTATGAGCATCTACCTTTTCACTGAGCAATTAATTTTCAGGCTAATTCCAAGAAAATGCCAATTATCTTCAAATAAATAAGGGTATTTGAATGACTTTTGCATTTCTTTTAACACTGAAAGATGTTGCTTTTTCAATAACAGTATAGTGTCTGGTATTAATAATCATTAAAATCTAGATTGGTGAAAAATAATCATTTAAATGATAAAAAGTAGAAAATCTGTCAATAACCCATCAAAACTAGAGGTATCTAGCAAACATTCTGGATTACTTTTTCAAAACTGTAGGTGTACATTCTATATTTTGCATTAATATTCCTTAAAAACTATATAAGATCTGTAAAATAACAATTGAAATAAAAAGAATAAGAAAAACAGTTAATTATCCACCAAAAATAAAAGTATCTAAATTACTTTTGTATTGGTTTTTATCCCTGAAATAATCTTTACATCTTGCAATGAATTCCTTAAAAATCATATCAGACAGTGAAAAAAGAAAAAAAAAGGAAAACAACAGGAAAACTGGAGTTATGCCGATGAATTGTGAAAAGATAAAAGCATCAGAAAAGGTTTATCATTTAAGTACATATGAAAGCGAAAGTTGGAAAGAGTAATACATGCCAATGTGATGAAAACTTGAGAGTCCATACAATAAGATAACTTCCAAAAAAGGAGAAAAATTTCCTTTGCATACTTTCACAGTAAGTCATTACAAATATCCTTGTGGAGTAAAGGATAAATCTCTAGTGACCAGTGCAAAAATGACTAAAATAAAAAAGTCTTATGCAAAGGGTGAAAAGCATGCTTTGTATTTGAATCACCAACTAACATACCATAAGTAACTTTGGAAAGCTGACAAATTACCCATGAAAATAATAAAAAATCTGAAAGAAAAGAAAGCAAGAAGAACACTAGTGAGAAAACTAATATAAGGCAGGCTTGAATCATTATTTGGACTAGAGTTAGAATCTACTAAGAAAGTCCATTTGTTTGCCATTACCATATGTAATATCAATTGAGTATAAATTTCAGAACTACTCATGTGATGCAACATTACACACTTCAACTCAAGGAATATCTAAATTCTCTTTTCGTGTGTGTATGATACATTGATATAATTGCAATCTGCAAAAAAATTACAAGCAATAAATATATGTGAAAAAAAGCTAAGAGAGTAAATCAAACATAAATGTAAACAAGAGAAGGGTGGTTGTGTTTGAGAAATGGAAGATAAAGTGAGAAAAATGCACATATGGACATGTTACAAGATTTAAATATTTTGAGAGCTCTTTTAGCAAAGATGTTGAATAATGGAATATCAAAGATTTGAAACTCAGGCAAACTCTTGGTGCTTGAATCTTCCATCGTGCATCTTTTACATTTAATACAAATTATATACATTTACATGAATAAACAAGATTTTTTTTCATCAAAAATATAAACAGTAATGCTAGAGAAATTGTTCCTTTTACAGTAAAAAAAAAAATATGGTTGCTATATCAATTAAACTTCTCTTTGTGATAACACAATTACAATGTTTTTCTCTGACAATGACTGTGAAGCATGATATCATCCCCAGCTATGTTGTTAGGTTCGTGGTTCCATCTATGGATACGATACAGTCACACACCAGCCAGGAATTTAACTGAGGGGACAGATGTTAAATTCACAAATGTGAGGCACAATGTACTATACGTCCTGTAACAAACATAGCTCAACACAATGAAAGGGTAAAAGAGAAATAATAAAAAGAATAATGTAAGCCTTTATGTATAGCATGGCTCTATAGAAGAAATGGTTGTCCCAAAAACTTATATTTTGGTACACATTAGTGTGCATTTGTAGAATGGCTGTAGAGTGCAAACACTTTACCACATTTACTAATACATCAAAATATAAAATGGTGCTTATAGGCGATATGGCCATGAAGTGAGAATGGATGTGATAAGAGGTATTGCAATAGCATATATTTATTAGAGATACACAGGAGGATGAAAGAAGACATGGAAGGAAGGAATGAAATATTATTTGTAAGAGATGGTTGTAAACAAGAAATTGCAGAGATGTGCTAAGAGAGAGCTGTGTAAGGAGGTCTTGCATGAGCCTGCCTACTGCAGAGTTGTAAAGCATCCGAGATACTTCTATCAATCTAATACACTAATGCCATTCCCAAATACCAAAAGCTTTGATAAGGGATGCTGAACCTCCGATTTCATTAACACATATCCTCAACCTATGATTTGTGTGCTAATGTAAGTATAAGTATTTCTCAGTTTCTTTCTTTAGAAAGCAAAGTTGATTTGTTATGGGATATCAATGTCTCCAATCATTACTCCACCTTCACACACACCTTTAAATTAATATGCAAAAAATCAAATCTCTTTCTCCATCTCCACAATCTAGCAAAAGGGAAGGGATGCCCAATTCCACGAGACACAAATTTTACTAAACTGAATTTACAGGGCTAGAGTGAGAAGAACTTAAAGTGTAAGGTAATGAGAATGGCTGACTAGAGAAATTAAATGGTGGAAGATGAGTTTAAAACCTATGAAAAAGAACAGGTTGAGCTTAACAAAAATCTATGTATAAATTAAAGAAACACATGAGCAAATATCCAAAAAAAAGACATAAAGAAAAAATTGGAATATAAGAAACAGAGCTGTAAGGAGAATAAGAACAAGTCTATGTACCAGTGACAGAAATCACATGAACTTTTATTAGGGGAAATTCAAGAGAAATGAGGGGGAAAACAAGAAAATTAAAAATATGACAAGAAATATTTAAACTTAATTTGAGACAGGAGTATTTAAGGGACAAAGAATGTTTAGAAAGAGTGACAAAGTGCAGTAAGTCTACAAAAAAAGTACAATTTGTGATAAAGTTCCTGTAAATAGGTTAATAAGAATCAAGGGATACTTCAAAGCAAAAAGGATCAAGAGAAACTGCAGTGGCTCTAAGATAGACATTTATCTTTCTATCCATGTTCTGTATGCCTTTTCTTGTGCTGAAAAAGCAAGTTGGTGAAAAGAACTTCCTCAAAAACATACTCGTTGCTGACCCAAATTAAACTTGCAAATGCTCAAATCCCCATCTATGAATTCTATACAGGAAATACTTCTGAGTACTACTACATAATTTCTTGTTTACAGATGACAAGAAGACATGAAATTTAAAGGTACTGTACAGGAAAAGCTTTATCATGCAACATCATGTAGTT
>JAUUDW010622101.1:248-11651 GCA_032361385.1 Panulirus guttatus
ATGGGATTAAGTGACACAGAGTTGCTCAGAGTTGTATAGATAAACAGACTCAAGGTCCAGGCGAGATGGTCTGGCCTTAATACTTCTTAAAAACAAATTGCGGTCCCCTTTAAAAGCAGTCCCCCTTAAAAGCCGTCCCCTTAAAAGCTTTTAGAGTATTATATGCATCATGAATGTCTTTGAGTCTGTTCCAACAGAGGAGAGAATGAAATGACGTTAAGTAGGCAGCCGTGTGACTGAGTGTGGCGCAGGCCCCACACATAGTTGTCTTCCCCAACCCGACAACAGCAGTACTGATTAGTAGGCCCAAGGGACGGGTTTAACGAACCCGGACTTGACGTGAGACATGGCTCGGGGAAACAGAGGTGGTTGCAGGAGGCGGATCTCGAAGGAGGTTGGATGTCGAGCGAAGGGGCGGTGTATATGAGTGCGCATCGAAGAACTTCATTTCGTTCTAGTATTTCTATTTCGCCTGGTCTCCGCTTGGCGTGGGGCCTTTATCGTGCGACGGCGCGTCTTGTGATTCAAGTTACGTGTGACAACTCAGACTCCGAGTGAAAGGTCTGAGTATATATATATATATGTACCTGCGTAGTTCCACAAGCAATCGCAACCACCATGCCACACCATTTCGGGAAACCAGCCACGGTTCCTGGAATAATAATCTTTAATGACGAAGCGCCCAGGTGACGGTAATTGGTTCTGGGAACTCGTCATCGGCACTGTATGGCCCGCAGGAAGGTACAGTGTTCCCCAGAACGCAAGAGTGGAATGTATGATTGGGCCGAGGCTCCTTGCACGGAGGGACAGAAGGTGAGGAGTGTGTGCGCGCGATCACAGCCGTGATTAGGAAGCCAACGTGTTGGGGAACGGTTCGGTCTCGCCACCTGTTGCCTCAGTACATGTCGTCGGACTTACGACTCGACAACTATGGGCATTATTTTTTATAATCATCGGTTGGAAGACTTGTCAGTTGTTAGGAGTTGTTAGAAGGGTGGCTGTGAGTGGAAGGGCTAATAACGCCCTGGCTTGAGGATGCTGCAACTGCGAGAACTCCTTTCGGCAGCCCCGTCCAAGAGAACTTACTCTACCAGCATTTCGCAACATTTGCTTCGGGTTAGATTTGAATATGAAGGTACGACTCGAGCACAACAGTACGACCCTTGACCTCTGACCTGGCGTGTAGATAAAAGGTTCAGGTCAAGTGCAAGGTCGTCATGCCCGAGCAAGGGGTCGTGCCATCCTGCTCGAGTCGTTCTGTCGTGATTGAGTCGCACCGTCGTGCTTTGGGGGTCGTCCCTTCGGGCTCAGTGGGTTGAGGTGTGGATAACGACCAGCTGCAGCTGATTTGGTTTTCGTCTTAAAAAAGGAAAAAGATTCGCATCTTAGTATTTAACCAAAGGCCATCAATACTGGTGTTACACGATTTGTATTGATCATGGACTTGAAGAAGCAAGAAACACAGTGTTGTCTAGATCCATAAATAGATAACAGTAAAAACATTTTTCCTCTTGTCTTGTGTTGTTTTTCTTGCCTGGACGTAATTCAGGAGTCTGTGAAGAAGCCTCTCATGTCTTCAGGTATGGATATTATCCTAGTATAATCGTAGTATAATCCAGCATTGTCTTCCGGGCTCCAGACACAGTAGGTATTGCTAAGTGACTCGAGCTCGACTGTGATCCCCAAAGGCGTAAGGGGGTCTCGTGTCCGGCCCGGCCCGTCTCTCGGCCTAAAGAGTGAATGACTGAACGGACTTTGACGTTTTATTTCCGGGTTCTGTCAGGCTTCGCCGTCGCTTCCGGGTTACCTCTTCAGTTTTCGGAGGGAGCGTAATATCTCGCTTAAAAAAGAAAGTATACGGTGCATTGTTTGCGCTTCTCGCGTTTCTTGTTGCTTATTCTGGGGACTGTAAGTTGCGTGACGGCGCGAAATTCGTTGTGCTTTCACCCGTAATTTCTTTCGCCGTGTTTACACAGCAGCTGTTGGTGGTGGTGGTGGCGCGTGGCAGACAGTCGCAATGTCGCAACTCGTCACGCCCCGGTATGAGGCCCTTAAAAGCCTGTGTTACAGTTTTACCACGGTCTGGAAAATGCACTCATTATCCACCGTTAACCATGAGGGATTATCCGTGGGAGAATCTACCTGTTACCCGTATTTAATCAAACGACTTGAGGTTAACCGTCTCGTTGAGCGAGGTTTAAACTCGGGTTATATAAGGTAGATGGGGCGAGCTTGCGTGTGGGTAATAGTCTCTTGTCTTTAGGCTCATTTAGTGGCATGACTTCCATTGAGCTGGGCTGTAGGAGCTGTTTGGTGGTGTTAGAAGGGCGAAGAAGACTCCTGACGAGGGTCAAAGGCCTGGGATAAGTGGGGGAACCCTTGCGTAGCCATTGTTCAGGTCTTGTGGAGGTGACGGCTGGCTTGGTGAGGCTTACGAGACCTGCCAAACACATAATGCTCTTGGTGGTACGTGATTATGCTGGTGGGAGCGGAGATGGCCGACCAGGTTGGAGGGTGGAGGTGTTCGATAATGTGTGTTGCCTCGAGGTGTTCCATCACGTTTCCCGGGGCAAGCCATTCCTGGTGGCATTGTAGGTGTTTGCTTAACAATCTTCCCTCCTCCTCCTCCTCCTCTTGCTCCTCCTCCTCCTCCTGTTGGTGAGAACGACTGTGGTGTCACTCCAGGTGAGGTGGCGAGGCCTTGATGCCAGGAGCAAGAGTGGTATATTCCCACCACAGCAGCAGGAGTTAGATAGCCCCCCCACCACCACCCCCGACAGGAGTGACGTAGCTCCGCCACCACCACCACCAACAGGAGTGACATAGCCTCGCCACCACCACCAGCAGGAGTGACATAGCCCCACCACCACCACCAGCAGGAGTGACATAGCCCCACCTCCACCACCAGCAGGAGTGACATAGCCCCACCACCACCACCAGCAGGAGTGACATAGCCCCACCACCACCACTAGCAGGAGTGAGATAGCCCCACCACCACCACCAACAGGAGTGATATAGCCCCACCACCACCACCAACAGGAGTGAGATAGCCCCACCACAACCACCAGTTGGAGTGAGATAGCCTCGCCACCACCACCTGCAGGAGTCGTGAGAAAGCCCCTTGTACCATCAGAAACGGTGCAATTGTGTGCCTCGTGCTGGCCTCATCACCCTCATTATTCCATCACGTAAGTGAAATCATGCACGCCCGGTGCTGGTGGTGACTGCAACTGTGGATCAAGCAACTCGACGCTGCCCACGCAGACCGGGGTAAAAACCCGCCCCACCGCCTTCCCGGTGGCGCTCCTCCACCGTCTTTGTTGGAGGGTGGAAGGTGATCCAGCAGGGTAGGCGTGGCCTTCGGTGGTGGTGGTGGCTGGCGGCAGGCGAACCAGTGTCGCTAACGGGAGCGAAGGAGTTGTGGTAAAGTGTCGAAGACTTTAATCCTTGAGCAACACTGTAGGACCCTTGAGCACAATTGGCACGTCCTTGGATATGACGGGCTTAGCCTTTGACAGTCCTTTTGGGTCAGGGCGGTCAAAGGCCAGGCCGTCTAAACCCAAGGCTCGCTCCGTCGTGCTTAAGGGGTCGCCACGGCCGTGCTCAGGTGGGTTGATGGAACCGAGTTTCATTCTTTGCCGGTAAGACCTCTCCCCCCATATACCGCACAGGAGAACGTTGTTCTTTCATTTCACAATACCCACGTTAGGCTTGGTCCATTCCAGCATGTATATACCTTATAGTTATGAGATTTATTAATAAATTATACAGTAGATGCTACTGACGGTGGGGTTATACAACCTCCTCCCTAGTGCTGGGGATAATCGAGCCTCACATGACCCTTACACATAGTTAACGCACTTCCTCACGACCCTGTCGGCAACTTTTTTTTTAATAGCTTCATCGTTAATGGCTTCAACTTGGGCTATATAAGAGTGCATCAAGTTTTCATAGCTCTATGATGTTGGGAGGGTGGCGGGGGAGGAGAGGATGTCGCACTACCAAGTCGGGCATAACAACTCGGCCGTTTTGTTTCTCGTCTTCGTTGGTAATGGAGTTCACAGGCGTCCAGTAGGGGGCTTTGTTGTCGAGGGAAGCAGCCGAGTTTAGGGAAGATAGATGGCGCACCGTTCGCCGTCTAGTGAGAGAGCTTAGCAGTTTGGACGCTCCGATGCTTTTCACTCCACTTGATAGATTGAAGTTGTGCAGCGTCCGAAGTGAAGGTAAATATAACGAGTAAAGTTTAAGAGACTTATGTTTTTTTTTTAATGGAGGAAAACGGAGGTACGAGCTAGTTACTGATTAAAGTTACGAGGGAAGATTATCATCGACGCAAAGAGGAAATTTAACGTATCAGATAATGGATGGAGAACGGGTGGGCGATGCTCTCTTATGTTTATCGGAGAAGAATTACGAGTCTTATCAGAACGTGTGACTGGGATCTTTGGGGGGGGGGGGAGAAAGAGAGAGAGAGACCCTCCCTCCGTCAGGTAGCCTTCCGTAGCCCGTCCGGAGGTAGCCAGGGAGAGAGAATGCCGCCTCGGTGCTAATCTCGGGCAATTGATGGGTCGCCTCCTGGCTCCTTCCTCGTGGCGTCAGAGCCGTGGCCACCTCTCTTGGCTCGCGTCACTTCCCGCCGGGACCAGTTTACGATGTCTCTGGGGCTCGTTGGACCGTACGTACCCTCACTGGGGTCTTCCACAGTGTACGTTCTCAGCCTTGATCTCTTGTACTTGCCTCACGTACCGGTCTCTCTGTGCGTCCCTCGCTTTTCCTGGGCATCTTTGGCTCTGCACACACAAACACACGCTCCTTGAACTGGTCACGCCCTCGTCGATGGTTGGCCCACAGCGCGAGGGAGCGTACCCGTCATCGCCTCATAATTAAGAAGTCATCTCGGCGAAGCAATCAGGGCGCGGTGCGTGTGAAGTGTGGGTTGCCAGCTGTCAGGGCTGCGGCCCCTTGTTAACACCTCCACTCCCCAGGGAACAGCGTTGTATTAGATTGTCTTTTGGCAGTCCACACAGTCTTTCCTTTAAGGAGACTTTAATAAGCCTCCTCCTCTTCCTCCTCTACCTCCTCCTCCTCCTGCCCGCTGACGAAGGAGGTGGTGCGCCCTGGAGGTGGTGATTGCGCTCCCGGGGCTGGGAAGGGACTCTCTGGTCTTCGTTGAGCTCCATCTGTCGAAAGGGAGAAGGGAGGCCAAAGGGGAGAATGTGTGTGGAGGGAGTCCAGAGAAAGTGTGCAGACTTCATGGAAGGTGTGGAGAGATTGTGGCGAGTCTGAGGATTGCGAAGAGTGTCCAGGAGAGTGGCGAGGGCACAAGGAAGTCTTTAAGGGTTCGTGGAGATTACGGAGAGTCTAAAAATGTATGGAGAGTCCATGATGAGCATGGACATAATAGGGAGTATGTGGAGAATGTAAAGAAAGTGTAAAGAAATCATGGAATGTTTGAGAAATCCAGGAAAGTGGTATGAACTCGAGGGGAATTTAAAGGTTTCCGGGGAATGTGGATGACAGACGACGGGTCCGCTGTGCGGAGAGAGTATGTAATATCAACCCACTGGGGTCTGACTAAGACCCTTTGTGACCACTATAATCCTTTTGCGCCACCGCTCGCAGGATGAGTATAGGGTGCACAATATATCTGCCGGGGTTCCCGGCACAAATCGAATCAGAGAGTATGGGTAGTATAAAGGTGTAGGGGATCGAGGGAATTATGAGGCTGAAAGGAAAGTTTTAGACCAGGAAGAGCGCGACGGGTCTAGGAAGAGTATATGGCCAGCTGGCGCGCGTACCATGGAGTTACGTTTCATAATCCGAAGTAACACACGTTAAGATAATGGTACATTGTAATGGAATCCACAACCCTTGTTTAGGCATCATTTTGAGCCCGTGCGGTGACCCTGTGACTAGGCAAACGTCTGCCCTTTAGCTCATATACGGAGGAGGTCTTGATGCAGGGGGGAAAGGTGGGAGCGGGAATGTCGTCCCTTTCCCCTTTCCCTGTCCTCTCCCATCCCACCCCAGCGCCATCACCTCACAACAGACTTCCTGAACAGAAAAGCTAACGTCATTAGTCATAGCACTTCTGCTGCGTGTGACTGCCGCATGCTGGCCAGTGGCAGGGGAATATTTGCTCCTGACATTTTACGTCATCCTTCTTAAACGTGTTGCTCCTGCCAGGGTGGGATTTACGAGCTGAAGAAAGAATCAGACCATCGATTTTAGTGATGGATTTTGTCCCCTTCCTTTGGGGTGTGACGGCAGCCATCTTTGTCCGCTCTGGTCCAGGGGCCGGCCAGGTCCACCGGACCCCCAGCTGCTTTGATGTTTCTTACCGGGTCAGTGAGGCGGTGGGCGGCAGACGTGTGTGTGTGTGTGTGTGTGTGCTCGTACTGCACTGACGTAGATTTGAAAACTAGATAGAGGGAGAGCTTGTACCGCCACCACTACCAGTAGCGTGAGGTAGGGAGGTAGAGCGTGGCTCTCGAGTTGGTCGATTATTTAGGGGTTTAGGTCGATCGATGGCCAGGGGTCATTAAGGCCCCTCCGAGTCGATGGATCTTGTACGTGTGATTCACGTGTTCAGAGACGATACAAGGTGTCGCTGCACACGTAGCGGTGGTACACGGGGATACGAGACGAAGGGAGTGATACGGGAAATGCCTGGAACGTGGAGCGCCAAGGCTGGAGGCTGGCGTTCAGTCGTTGACGGTCGAATACGAGAAAGTGGCGCCTGTCTAGGAGGGACATGTGTTATCCAGGTTCACGCTTTGTATTCACGGTCACATTGGTCGAAGGTGGAGGTAGTGACTATACGTGCTCGGCTTGTTACTGTAACGACGCGTTACCACGAGTGACACCTTGTGTAATTTTGAACTAAGCGTTTCCCTACCTTTCTTCTCTTGAAGGTGGAGGTGCTCCTCTTCCGCCACTCCACAGCATTCTTTCCTCCAGGTCATTCTACATGAGCTCCCCACAACAGTCCACCAATCTAGCATAGTTCGCCTTTGCTGTGATTGGTCGCCTGGGAGCACCAGGGGCCAGGTGCCTCCCCGGGGCAGCCGACACCACAGGGCTGACCTGCACTACGACGGGTCAGTCCCCACTATACAGTTCAGACCCATTTCAGTGCGGCTTTTCACCGCCAGGAGCTGGCAGGATACTCGACATTCTGCGAATGGCCTTACAAATTCCTGCTCCCCGACGACCTTTAATTAGAAAGTTAAGTCACTCATTGCTGCTGCTCCCGGGACGCGGAGTGGTCGAGGCTGAGTCCAGCCAGGGTCACCTATGCCATCCTCTGCTGGTTGCTGTACATTTCCCCTTGGTGGCTCTGAGCACCCACACTTGTGTTTCTGACCGCTGCTCCCGTCATCTCCTCCTCCGTCCTCAGCAGCACTTGTTCAAAATATCATTTTCCCAGGTCCTTTTCCACTCATTCTCCTTTTTCCATTAGACTTTCCTTCCATTGGCGCTAAAGCAGACCTCTCTCACTTTTCCCCTGCGCAGGCTTCCTGCTTCCCTCCCTGGCGGGTGGGTGGTGGGGACGGGTGACGGAGGGAGGGAGGGAGGGAGCGCATTGCTGCGGCTGCCCCTCTCCAGCCACATGTGTGTGGCGCCTCAAATCCCTCACCCCTGTAGGCCTCCCCCAGGGTTCTGCAGGATCATGCTTCCGCGTCGTCGCCTGTGGACGCGTCTGGACTACTACCTCCTCCCCTACCGCACCTGAACGACCTGGACCAGCCCCACCACACCTGAACGACCTCACCTGAACCTCCCACACACTTCCACGACCTGGCCATCATCACCACACGCCTTCGCTTAAGTACAGACAGCAACGTAAAACACAAGTGCATTGTACCTACACCAGCGGACTGACCTTGGTGTATTTTACGACACTGCTTGTATATATATTCACAGCTACACACAGGGCCTCGTTCATACGCTGCTGCAGCGGAGACAGGCACTAATTAACGTAAGCCTCTGTACAGAGGGACGGATTCACACACGCCCTTGTAGTAACAACAGCATAAGCCGATACCCACACATGCACGCGGCAGCTAGCGGCACGCTTATACTAGTGAGAGAGAGAAAAAAAATGTATATATATATATGCCCGGCGCAATTTTCCAATCTGTCAATGACATTTATTGGAACGCCCTCCGCTTTTGTGAGTTGAATTTGATTTTTCGTGTCAGTCGCATCCCAGGGGAGTGCGGTACGGGCGCGGGAGAGAGAATGGAGTGGAGAGGTGGAGGGAGGGCGCGGGATTGTATGTATCCATGTTGTGTGGGATCATATCCATGTGGGGGCGTTGCCTGTGTAGAGAGCAAGGGGCACTTGGCCAGTAGTGGAACTACAGAGAGAGCCTGGTCGAGGAAGGGAAGCGGGTACCATTGAGGTTTTAAGAGTATCTTGAAGGGCACCAGACTACTGCAGTCGTCATAAGCCGAGGTCACGTCGGACAAGTGTCATCGTTGTCACAGTGTGGTATGGTTGGTAGGGTCGCTCGTCGCCTTGGCTACCGCCACTGGCCATGGGGAGTCCCTGTTCCATCTTTTCTACGATCTTTTTTCTTTTCCTCATGACCACATGTCATCCAGAAGCGCTTTCCCTGGGCGATCTTCATCACTTGACATTACCGAGTCAGGTTGCCCTTCCCCTCCCCTTTCATAATGTACCTCGCACAGCAAATCACAGTTTAGTGTTTCACACTCCCCACACACGGTTCCTTCTCCCCTTGGGCATGTGCTCAAGTTGTCTTGCTGGATATATGATTTGGGCTTAATTGGTTTCAGAATTGTGCTGTGTCTTTTTGATCTGCGTTCACGTGTAATGGCTTTATATGCCAGAGAAATTAGAAGGTATTGTTGATGCTTAAGCTCATAACGGTCGGTCGTTATTAAAGCACCACGTGACCTGCTCTATTACCGTACACTAGCTCACTCCCACCCGAGCTGGTGCCTTCGGTCAAAACGTATGAGAGGGCCAATTTGGCACCGCCTTTGGGTCCTGGCCTCCTCCTCCTCCTCCTCCTCCTCCTCCTGATTCCAGGCCCGGACCTCACTCCCAGCGTCCTCACTCACATACCCGTCTCATTCCGAACGTTCCTCAACACGGCTGATCAACCCGCTGCACAGGGGCAATCTCGTAGTCAGGATTAGCCTCCATTTTGCTCCGGCAGGTAGCAGGTCTCGTCTGTCGTGTTGGGTGGTTCCTCGTTGAGAATGAAATATCTCCAGTGATCCCATACGATTCTTCGTAGGCACTTGGCACTAAATGTGCCCAGTGTCCCTTCATGTCGCTAGTGTCCAAGACCCTCGAACACGAAGTTGAGTTTCTGAAGACATGTAGACTTTACCTTTGGTGTCCAGAATAGGTACAAGCAGCGCCACAGATCCATGACCCTTAAGGCTTTAACTTAGTACTGTTGTACATCTCACTGCCAAGTTAAGTGAACCTGTCAGAGCCTTTGATGTCTCGTCACATGTATAGACAATGATCATCCAACAAGGCTTCGACTAATTGAATTATATGATCGTAGTCCAAGAGACCTTTAGTCTTCATTCACTAATTTTAGAACCAGCGAAGACCAGTAAATTATCAGTGGAGGCCAGCGCAGTGATGTAGTCCACAGAGGTATCTAGGACTGGAAGACGCGAGAGCTAGAACACTGCTCTGCCTCAACATGGAGGAAAAGAAGCCTAAGGCATATTGTACGTGAGTGCTCTACAGCAGTTCCAGTCTTTGATACGCGATGTATAGATTGAAATATAAGTTACCCTCCGGGGATTCTATGGGACTGTGAGACTGTTGGGGTGTTTTACAATGGACCAAATGGAACATCTTTTTAGAATTAACACACGTTTCGTCCGGCTACTGACATAAGATTAGGCGATGCTCTGCCGTGAGGTAGATGCCCTAGCCTCGCTAGTCCCCTTCCTTAATCCGGACCAAAGGATTAGGCAGCCAGTCCCCAGTTGATTGACAAGTTGATCTTCCATTCCCCCAGCGAGTCTTCCGGAACGCAACCTTTCTTTCTGCCTCTTGAAACTCTCTGGTCGAGAGAGCCCTCCATTCAGACCCACACTGCCAGCAGCTTAGCCACAGGGCTGTGCTCTGGAAGGATCGGGTCAGTGCCCCAGGGAACAGAACAGCTCGTAGATTTACACATTCCTATTGAGGCAATCTTCGTCTCGTCTGGATAGTTCCACAGGTGATACTGTGGTCCCGCAAGCCCTCAGGATTATTACCTGGTAGTTAGTACTGCAGTCATGTTAGAACCGACATCGAGGCTCCTGAATACCAAACATCATTTCTAAGAGTTACAAATTCCTAGAATTATACCTTGAAATATTTTTACGCTTGAAGTGTAGCCAAAGGCTCTAAGAAGTCTGTAGCCAAGAGATAACAAATCTTTATCGGTAAAAACCCAACGGTTTTGACGAAACCTGAGGCGAGTGAGTGTCCGGTGGAATGTGGCCAGTCTCCTCTGCAGCACGTTTAGAATCGTAATGCACCAGGACGTTGGTTGGTGTTCGTCAAGCCCTAGATCCAGTGCTTCAGTAAGCTTTGTGACCCCTCTCGAAATCGAGGAGGACAGTCACTGACACTGCTGGCACTAGAGGCCAGTGAGGGGCGGAGATGCACCATAAACCAGGCAGTTTGATAAACGACTATTGTGGCATTAGGGTCCCACTGAACAGAAAGGGATACGTCCCTTGAGAGGGCACTGGATCCACTGAAAGAAGAATTTTCTAATCCTGGCTCTAACCTCTCTAAGTATCGCGTCCTCTTTCATGCAGCTCTTTTCACGTAGAGAAACAAACTGGTGCAAATTGGATGAGGAGAAAAGACACAGAACTGACCCCTGTATCTGGAGGCGCCGAGGTGAATCAGAGCGACATGGGAGCTAAGTGTGAGCTAATTAACCATAAATTCATTAACGATCCCGTCTGCGTCGATGATATACGGCTAATTGATGTTCACCGTGATGGGTCAGCAGTTCCTTCGTGACGCATATTCGTGTGTGGGGGAAACCTGCAGGTCCTCTGGATTCAGGGTGGCTTTCAATGTCACCACCTCTGCCTATCGCAGGGCGTCCGGCGGCGCCACCAGCAGGAACTTCCACACCACCAGCATCCCGCACTGCTGTAGAGACGTTCCCATCACCGTATCCATCAGCATCGTCATTATCCAGCCGCCACAAGGTGCCTAATCCCTCCCTGGATATATCGATTTCAGTATCGGTGTTGGTTGGACTTGGTGTAGGGTGAGGGTGGACGGGCGAGGCCCGCCCCACCCGTGCCATGAGTCAGGTGAGGGTCTTGTGTCAGGACCTGAGTCAGATGTCAGGCCTTGCCTCATGCCGCCGAGGGTGACTCACTCCGGCATGAC
>JAUUDW010622123.1:0-11651 GCA_032361385.1 Panulirus guttatus
GGAAAATGAAACACGATAAGTTCCCAAGTGCACTTTTGTATAATGATAACATCGTTTCTTCCTTGTATATCAATTGATTGTTCTGCGTCTTCTATCTCATTCTTATATCTCCCCTGACGATGTGATCGTTACATATAAGTGCACCTGGAAACTTATCGTGTTTCATTTTCCTCGTGGTTGTTTGTTGATAATACAGCATGGTGGCTAGTTCGAGTGAGAAACTGCAGAAGTTGGTGACTGAACAGCATCGCCACCCCCTACATCAGCGAGGTTGCGCCAGGTAACATGAATAGAGGCCACATTCGCCCACAGGCTCTAGTTGTCATGTGTAATACACAGAAAGTACGGCTCCCTATCCACATCCAGGCCTCACAGACCTTTCCATTGTTTACCCCAGACGTTTGACATACCCTGGTTGAGTCTACTGATAGCATGTCAACCCATGTACCACATAGTTTCAATTCATTCAATTCCGTGCAGGCCTTTCACCCTCCTGCATGTTCAGGCTCTGATCGCCTAAGCCAGGTACCCAATTTATCATCTAACCCTAATGGGAGGATGATGAACTGGGTTGACTGCGATTCTACAGCTGCGACCAAGTTTCGAACCTATGAGGGCTCGAACAGGAGCGGCCCCTTTTTTAAAGCAGGTTTTCACATTTGCAAAAACTCTCAGATTCATCCTCTCTCCTTACTTCCTCATCTTTTGCACTTGAAGTCTGGCCTTAATAAGTAATATTGGCAATGATTAGAGTATTCAGGGGAAAAATATGGAGGTATTTTGTGCATGGAGATGATGTGAATGAAGACGTTGGTTTAACTGAATAAATATACACATTGCAGAAATTGAAAAACAAAAAGCTCTTACATGAGTGTGGAGCACATCCTTCACTTTTATACATTGTGTATGGGATTAGAATGAGTTTGAGTGATTTGAGAGGGTATTTGTACATGATTCATCCCATGAAATTGAGAACAGATTTAATGTGGAACATAGACAAAATTGATAGAAAAGAAAACAAGAAATTACACACACTTTTTATTCTCTATTTCTAGGCAAACAAATCTTTCAGTTAAATAAAACTAGCATAATGAAATACAAATCCATACCTTCTATCTCTCTTAAATCTTGAAAGTATACAAATCTAAGTTTAACAATACATGAAATGAAAATGATGTTCCTACAGTAATTCAAAAGTAATATTCAATTTACCATGACATGTATTCAAGTGCAAAAACTCTCACTATTACACTTTGCCTCTAAAATCCTTCGGTAGAATTGAAAAATATCCTTGGCTGCAGTTTGGCATTTCTTCAAACAAGCATTAAAATTCTCTGCATTGAGACATCCTTCCTGATGCGCAGACAAAACATTCAATACTTGACCATCAAATACAAATGTTGCCACTGCCACACTTTCCTGACAAAATTATGAATACTTGTAGTGCAAGGAATTATTCCTTTTCAAGAGAATACTTCATTAGTATAATTAGTATAATATAAATATATATACTTTGGAAAATTAATTCTGAATACATAAAGAAATATACCAAGTTAAACTGCCAATTTATGTACAATTCTGTTTATAATAAGGAAGCCAATATGAGAAAGTCAGTGAGCAAAAAGTACTAGTACAGTACAGTTATGGCAGTGGAGATAGATTTCTTAAAAAGTGGATGTGAAACTGAGTGGAGAAATGCTAGTAGAAGAAAGCATATTGTGTGCTGGAAGATATGTGCTTGGCAGTCCTCTCTAGTCAAGGAAAAAGACCCCAGCAAGATAGATGGAGAATGCTTGTAGGAGACAGTTGACATTTTACTTACGCATCTGTTTCTTTGAGTTCTGTTAATTTTTCATAAAGTGCGTCACTGCTTTATATACTATTAGTAGAGAGAATGATATGGTCCACTAACACTTAAAATATGTATGGAAAATTACAGATGAATACAATACGGCCTATGCTACAAACACAATATCATTTCTATTAAGACATTGTTCTAAATATGTGCTATCAGCAACATGTGATTGAACTCAATATTACTGATAAAGGTAGGGAAACACATGAAAAAACAAATAGATCTTTTTTCATACTTGATTGCCATACCCCATGCTAGCAAGGAACAGACAAAGAAAGGCTGCATTCACTCATATCCATCCCCTTGCTGTCATAGGTAATGCACCAACAACCACAACTCCTTCCCCACAACCAGCCCCACAGACCTTTCCATGGTTTACCCAACTACTTTAAATGCCTGGTTCAGTCCATTGACAGCATGTCGACCCCTGTATCCCACATCATTCCAATTCACTCTACACAATACTCGCCTTTCATCCTCCTGCATGTTCAGGCCCCGATCACAATACAATATACAGTTGTTAAACGTAAATGTTATGGAGTTCACTTAATCTCATTTTCATAAAAAGGATCTGACATTATATTTGCCACATTATTATCAATCTGACATTCAGTCATGATATAAGCAGATGGCAATTTCAACTCTGAGGTGAAATGGGTAGTCACTCTGTCCAGTACATGAGGAAAATTACTAACCTTCATCTCAGCTTCTGTGGGCTCAATTAAAATGGTACCAGCAGAAGTAATACAACATGTGACTGCTGCAAAAGTTGATTTCATCTGCACTCCAGCATCAAGCAGAGCCATGCATGCAGCATTCACACTAGTTGAGAGTGCCTGAAACAGAAAACATTACTTGGAAAAAAAGAATTTCAATTGAGAATTTGTTTCCTGAGCCAAGGCAAGTATGGAAATAAGAAATCAGAATGTGCTGTGCCACTGAACAGGCCAAAAACGGTGAGATGAAAGTGTGAGGGTGCTGAATGAGGAAACAATCCATGGGCATGGCCTTCCTTTGTCTTGATACTATAAAGCCAATCCACATATCTAAAACAATGAACTGCTCTTCCCTGAATCATCCTTAACAAAGTTTGTATGTTGCTACACATTGTTAAACTTTAAAACTGCTACCTATGCCTTCACAGATAGAGTTAGTGAAACTGGCATACTGCCAGAGCCTATAATGCAGCCAAACTATTAAAACCAATATTGTATTCCACCATAGTGGTAAGCTATGTCTAGAGAGTAAGCAAGACCTGATAGTCAATGAGTACTGGAAACTTGTTGACCAATCATGCTAGGAGTTTCAGTACCCCATCTTCACAATCAACACAGTCAAAGGTTTATTCACTGGCTGCTGGGAGTTAACATCTTAGTCAACATAAAATTCTGAAGTACTTAGATGGATCAGAAAGCTGCCATGTAAGAGTAAGATCCACCTCAACTAACAGTTGATTTAATGTTGAAATTCATTTAAACCAACAATTTGCTGAAAGACTGTTTTGCAATTTTTGCAGATATACATCTAATGGAAACATTACAAAGGATTAACTACAGACGAAAAAGCAACTGAAAAATACCTGAGTATAACCAAGCAACATTTTAAGAGAAAAGGCGACAACAAAAAATTTGCTTCCTTTCATTCTTATTTAGCTGGACAACACAGTGCCAAAACCACTAGACACAATGACTTCATGTTTAAGTATTGCTATCTAGTGTAAGGTTTGGGTAACACGGAAAAGTATATGTTTACTTAATTTGTGAAGAGTTAGCTAATGGTGATCGGAAAGCTTGCAATATAAGATGCAGTGCCTTTAGTATACTGTCAAAGAAAATTATTTACATACATGATATCAGAAACTTTTTACCTTAACTTTGAGTCAAGGCTAATTTTGTATGAATTAAGTGTGGTTAAAAAGTTTTACTTAATCTGTTAATACAAGCTATTCTGTATATGCCACTGATTATGGTATATCCACTTAATCATGTAGTCATCTTACCAATCCATCAGACTGCATCTCTTGTATAGTGATATACACAGCAGTTCTGGGGTGGAGATGTACGAGAATCACTTGTTCAACTGTGTGTGTAATCACTGACTCCAGCGCTCTCTCTGCTATCACTGTGAAAAAGAAAACTGTAATTTCAGAGCACTTTAAATACCTGGATGAGGTAAGAGAAGCATGGTTAATATTCAGTATATGGTGGTTCTATATATAGTGGGTAGTAAAATAAAAAGTTTGGTGAAGGCATTACATTCATGTTTTGAAGAAAGGTAAATATTGGAAAAACGGAGTAACTGACAGATTGAGGGCGTATTGCTGTGACAGAGAAACAATTAGGCTCAATCAAGGGAAAAATGCCGTGAATGATGTCTTTGAGATATTTTTGGAGGCCATCCTGATGTATGGTTGGTGAATGACACAGAAAAAAATTTCTCTATCCCCTTTTTCAACATCCTACCATCTTACTATTTTTTTTTACTGTGTGCAATATAAAAATTTCTTAAAAATAACTACATCATTAACAAGTATGGCAGGGCATTTATACTGGACTTGTGGGCTTGCCACAGTTAAAATAAACCTACTGGATTGGCCCGTGCTGGGGCTGTAGCAGACCTCAAGGTGTGACCTATTGTATTGACGATTGGACTTCTTAACTTCACCTGGCCCATTTACTGATGCAAGTGCCACTGTATTCCCTGTAAAAAGAATAATGTTGTGGTTATTGATCATACTTTCATGGTATGAATGCATATTACTGATGTGGATAATGGCATCCTTTACAAATACTGATGAAGATAAGTGTAAGACTTCTCATACTGACAATAGATTTAATATTCACATTCTTTGCAACCACGTATACCATTTTCTTTTCATATTCATCAACATTTGAATCACTATTAAATACTGTAATAACTTTTTTTAAATAAGTCTTCCTCTACACCCAGTCCCACTTTTCTTGTGTCCATTTCTTATTGTGTATACTCCATCCCTTTCACTTGCTTGCATCAGAGTACTTTATTCAGTCAGTTACTTATCAAAAAGCTCATTCACAATTCCTACCTACTGAATACAGTGCAGATCCATCAGAACGGGACAGGAAATTTAGTTCGCAGGCATGTTTAGACATCTTCTTTGTCTGAAAAGAGGACAGTAGAATAAAATATTGCAGTATTTTTTTGCAGTTATGACAAACTGTATAAAACTTCAAAAATAAGAAGCCATTTCCCAAAGCTAGTTAAGATGCAGATATATAAAGATGAATTACTATACAGAAGATATATCTTGACTGCTAGGGAGGTTAGCTGAAGTTTTAATTGGTTTTGTTTTCCATTTGCAAATGATGTAACTACTTCTACATTGACCAGCCCCATATTGTCCCTAATATACTATAATCATCTTATTCACTAGAATTAAAGTAAGCTCAATATCATGCTCCACAACTGTTTTTTCTCTAAACACAAGCAGAGCAGAATAAAATCTTATCATTTATAGAAAGTTTATAACGATGAGGACATTGACTGGTAAATAAACATCATTACAAGTAAGCGAGTATGGTACAGATACCAGTTTTGTTGTTTCATGTACAAAACGAGTACCGGTGCTAAACTTGAGCTTCACCACAGAGGAATTTTGTTTTGCTGGTAACTAGAAATTCTAAAGACAGGACATACGCGGTGTTGAAAGTAAAATCAGGGGAGAAGAATCGACTAGAAATATCACAATGAAATACGATTTACTGTATTTATGATGAGTTATCAGAAGTATCGGTACCTCAGTCCCACACTTCGTCAACGTGCGTTTGTTTATTTACACCTGGTTATCTAATCCCGCCGACTTTTTACCGATTCTAAATTACGTGACCGCAAAAAAAAATTTAATTACTTAGGCTTCCACATTATTTCATTACTGGATTTTTAAAGTATTGATATAACATTTAAAATCTCTGTATCATCTAAGACATGAATTAAACCGGCCTTGTCCGACCAGACTATATAGCTATCAGCAAGAAGGTAAGACTGTCAGCCTTCCTTGCTGTACAGTCTTTGTGGGTAACTATAAAACACTTGGTTAATGGGTAATCGTTTGCAAAAGAAAGACTACCAGAAAGCCTTACGTGTCGCCTTAGGAACAACGGATAGAAACTTCTTTAATACCTCATGAAGCTAGTAACTCTTCATTTCATTAAATGGTTCTCGCTCGCTGGTACCAGTGTATTGATAGTTCGTTTATAGACAGTTGTATGCACTGAGGTTATATACAGATATGTCTAGCTCGACGTATGATCGCAGCCTTTTGGTAGAAATTATAATTTACACGAGAGCAACTTAACAGACATTGTATTTTATTTATAACAGCGTGAATCTCACAAGATTCTCAGATGTCCTCTTGGTTCATGTCGTCCATCATTATGGAAGGCTATCCTAAATTTTGCTGTATCTGTAAATGAAAGTGATCATGGAATATACTCATGCATAACGCGAGACTCCATCATGATGAAATAAACACAACCACGATAACATATATTCCAGAATCAATAATTTAAATACAGCTTTTACTGCACCAGAAAATCTGAAACATTTACGTAAACTCATTTAAAAAGAATAAGTATGATATTTCCACATAGAAGACTTCCCAGGTTCTGAAACATATATAGGCGAAGCATAACTGGAACTGAGTCTCCAATACTATGCTTATCATGTGGTTACAGTAAAGGTTTCCGAGGGTAATTAAAGCTTATTGAATGTGAAATCATATCAAATGTATTTATTAAGGCTGGACTCAGAATTCCCCATGATCAAGACTATGAGTATAAGGGACCTAATTTCACCATCCAAGCTGCTCAACCTAATCACTGTGTGTGGAACTCGTCACCCTTCTTTTGTGGGGCCAACTAATGACTGGTTCCGGTGTTGGAAGCTAATAAGGGGTTGTTGGGGAGGCTGGGAAAAGTTTCTTAGGGCTGGTGAGGGCAGGCAGGGGACCAGGGGCACCTGAAGGTTGGAGGGGTACATTGTAGTGGTGAAGGGTAAGAGGGGAACCTTGGATGGGCGGAGAGGGGACTAGAGGTCTGGTATGGGCGGGGAGGAGGACATAAGGGGAACCAGGTGATGGTGCGGGTCCAGCAGGAAGGAGTACCAAGGGCTAGTTAGGGCAGAAAGGGGACCAGGAATATATGAAGGCAGTAGAGGACTAGAAGCACATTGTATTAGTGAAGGTTAGGAGGCAAGGAGGGGTACCTTTATGAGTGAAGGTTGAGAGGGGGACCTGGTGCTGGTGAAGAGAAAATGAGACAGTGAAGTACATGATAATTGTTACAGTTAATATAATAAACATGAGATTATAAGGGTAATCAATTTCACGAGTCTAATTTAATTAATGCCCTTTGACATGAAGGTACTTTTTGACCAAGCCGGCGTGCGTTGCGCACCATCCTGCCGCTGTCAAATAAATCACTTAGACAAATAAATATTCTTGTAATATCAGAATTTATCTATTTCATTTTTTCATCATGACTAAACTGATGATTTGATAATTCTTCTTTAATTTTATATAATACTATGTGGTTTGTGGAAAGTCAAGCGGAGTGACAGAGCGGGTCTCCCGATGCAGACGATATTTTGGAATATAAGTACCACAACAAGCCATGGAGGAGGCTCTTCCAGTTCAGGGGGGTTCGACCGTCTCCCTGGATACGGCTGTCTTTGTTTTCTCCCTCTTCGATACTGGAGCCCTCTTGTTTCTGCTCGTCTACTTCGTATCCTTTTTCCAGTTCACCGTAAATATGCTCTGAGGCGGGAGGTCTCCCGTCTTTCTGGACTGGTTCTCAGACCACTCCTGTCTTTTGACCAGAAATCATCTTCCCGATTTTCAGAAAAAAGGTGGAATTCAGGTCTGATTGGCAGATGGTCTGGTAAACTTTTTTCGGCAGAGCACTAGTTCTTATTGCGTGTTTTATTACCAGTGGTACATGGGTTTGGCAGTGGTGATTTTGTATTACATAACAAGAGTGGCTCGGAGTATTCCGTTTATTATTATACGGTGACGTGAAGGCTTTAGAATGGCACATATTTGCCATGTCAGCCCAGGCATCCTAAGTCATTTTCTATTTCTTAAATAAGAGGACTTGCTGAAAATTAGTGCTGTATGTCATCCTTGGCAATGATTTACATGTATTGTATTATATGTACTTTGATTGACATGTAAATGAATTCAGAGGAGAAAAAGTGAATGTAAAACTGGATGAGACTGAAACCGTGTGAGAAGAGAATAGAACCTTCGACAACTTTACCTAATCAACCCATGCAGCCTAAATGTATTCTAATTTTTAAAGTTCATTGATGCATACAAAGATATTTGGCCATAGCTGTATGGCATATGTCCAGAATTTCCATTCATTATGTTTAAAAATGATTCCTGGCTCTGGTATGCATTTGCTGTTTGCTAAAGCAAGGAGTGACCAGAGATTAGGTGTATACAGCCACCAAAACACTCGCACAACCAGAAAGTAGGGTCAGTCAGTAGCCTCCTGTCTCATTAACTCTTTAGGTGTCTCCTCTTCCCAACCATCACATTTTGTCTGCCAAGATATTGCTGCCTTCATGATTTATGGGTATTACTTCAGCCGTTCTCATATGATATTAACTGTGAATAATTTGCATACTCCAGACACGGAAAAGGAAACAGTTCTGACATTTCCTCAGCATTGTTTATCTTGTAGTACTTTCAACAAGGTGTTTTTAAAAATCCTTTTTAGCTGTACCTCTTCCACCATGGTTTGGACCTGTTGCACGCGCCTGGCTGCCACATATAGTTTCCATGTGGAGACTGACTGCTGAAGGATTGGTTGTTGTCGAACAGCCTTCTCATCCCTAACAGAAAAACTATGAAATTCCCATCTTTCTTTCATCTTTCCCTCTTTCTATAATCTCTCTATCTTTTAGAGTCATGTCTACAAACACTTGAGAAGCTCTTGATTAATTTTTTAATTCTTTTTTGCATACCCAATTTTCTTTTGTGATAACCATAATTAACTGGGGTTTCTTTTGCCTTTGCCATCTGTCACTTTATAAACATTCTTACTGTAAATTTTTCAGTTTGTCAGTAGTCTTTACTTTAAGAAATGTGCTATAATGACTCTTATTATTTCCTTAACTTAATATCAGGTTATTACATTATCTGATTTGGAATGTGATTATCTGAATGCTCAACAATGCTGCTACAGGCTGAACATTGTAAGTACTGTATTGTGTTATGAAATACTTTTCTTTCAATGTTTATATTGTACGATAATGTGTAAACTTATTTAATTACGAAGGCCTTAGAAACAGGGAAAATCTGCATGATCAATCAAAACAATCTTTATTCAGAATGTATCATGACATGATAGCACATTCAAAGGTTTGTTTGCTGCAACTTTATCACTGAGAAGTGTTTAAAAGTCATTATGTAGGTATTTCTTTACTACCAAATATTATGAAGACTTTCAGATAGCATCCCCCTTTTCCATTTATAAGTATGAACAATCTGTAAGCTACAGGATTTTCATGTAAGTTGATTTGTGCTTAAAAAGGGTATTTATATGATAGGAATGTTTTACCATTTAGTTTAGTTATGCTACAACACTACCTGTTCTATATTTGCAACAAACAACATTACGTTAAGACTTTAATACTAGTGTTATTAGAAATAAAAGTGTAAAAGGAGATTGTTGTTTGAAAGTTTAAGCGTGGACGTTGCACGTTTTTGTAAACACAATATAAGAAATTTACTGTAAGGAGGAATTCGTTTGCTAACAAAGAAATCATTTGTATTTTGTTTCTTAGGCGTGATGGTTATGTAACTTGAGATATACAAATCTTAAAAGAAATCATAATGAAGCATAATTGAATTACATTTTTCACTTGTTGGTCATTGCATTGCAGAAAACATGGGGGTAACAAGACTGTGAACACCACTGTAAGTTAATGTAAAAAGTATACGTATTCTGAGTTTTGTGTAATGACTATTGTTAACCCAACATTCCCATGAATATATACCAAAGGCATGTCAGCCCATCAATGTTTGGCCTAGTTGTCCCTGTCTATAGGGCAGGTAACAGGAAATATTAAATGATATGATAATTGTAATAATGATAACAATATTAAAAATGTTGATGATAATATGGTATTGTTTAAATGTTTTAACTAAAAGGAAATGAAGTGTGTCAAATGGAAAGGCTAGAAGGGTGAACTTGTTTTAGTCCAAGGTGGATCAGATATATATGAAGATGATAGTTGAAGAAAGAATAGGATTTTATATGACGGCTTAAGCAGCATTTCACTGCTTAGAAAATGCCAATGATAAAGTTAGCTTGGGCATTAACAAATTTTACAGAGCTGATTATATGCAGAGTAAGTAAAGTTTCTTTACTTGGGACATATGCTACGATCAGCAAGTGAGAGAACGTGTGGTTTAGGCTTTAATTCTGTTATGTTTGTTTATATCTATAGGGATGGAGTTGTAAGGGAAATTGTGGCAATTAGTATCAAGAAGTAAGAAATGAAGACAATGGAAGCAAGTTCATATGTTTAGAAAGATCTGTAAAAAGTTAAAAAGCAGAATTTTAGGACAAACTTTTCAAGTCCTTTACCCTGGAATAGGACTTTTAAAGTAAATGGTAACAAGAAAAGTTGAAGTGTTTTAGAAGAGAGATTTATAGCTAGAAGTCATAAATGGATAATAAGATGTGGGAGAGGGTATACCAACTTAAGATTGTTAATTATACGTAGAGGTATAGGACAAATGACTGCAGCTCATAGGAAATTTAAGAAAGTTAAAAATGCAAGTTAGGGCTGGTGGAAAGTGTAATTTGGCTTATTTTGAAAAGGATTGAGGTATACTTATGCAGTGGCAGATTAACAAGGGATAATTATTGTGTTTTGTGAAGATTTTAGATGCATGTTGTAAAATTGTTTAATTGCTAACGTATGTTGTAGTTTTTTGCTGTCATTTGTTGCCATTTGCTTGTTTTCAGTGGGTGATCCCCAAGATGGGAGCGCATCTTCTATTGTCCCTTGTGTTTCTCCTGACGGGCCACTACTACCTCTTCTTGGCTTCCTTACCCCTTGCTGCATTTATCATACGGGAGTATGTTTATCAACACTGGTTTAAGCATGTTTGTGGAGATATTGATGAATTTTGGAGGAATGTTTGCATGGGTAACTTCAGTGTTAATATGAAAAGTTATAGATTAGACATACTTTGATAAAATATGATGGACTTGGCAAGTTAAACTAGGTACTTTAATGATTATCTTATGGCAGCCATCTTTTTTTCAAATTTCTTTATGTGCACTGACAGGTATTTCCTCTCCTGTCGGTATAAACAAAGATGTTTGACTTAGGTACTTATATTTTATTGTACATTTCCTTACCTTGTATTCAGAAATCTATTCAGTACTTACATCCACATTTAGGAAGCCATTTCTCGTATACAACTTTTGTGTTCATATAGAATCTTTCTATTCTTGTTGCACATCACCTGAAAGTATCCATGGGAGTAAGTATCTTTGAAAATATTTCATGTACTTTTTTCTCTTAGTGATAGTTGGTAGGCAGCCACTGACCAGGGAGGTATATTACTGGTACTACCCATCTGGGTATCAGGAGGGTCAGTGACAGCTGCATAGTGAGCCAGCACTTCAGTGGTTGTCAAGTTGCACTCTTTTGACCCAGGTAGCTGTCTCTTGTTTCTGCTTCACACACACATGGACTGCTGGTATTTTGTCCACAAACATACAGTCTTTTCTAGTCA
>JAUUDW010622134.1:0-11649 GCA_032361385.1 Panulirus guttatus
AAGAAATACCAAAGCATTTATGGGAACAGAGGTAGTATAGGAAAATTAAGGAATGAAACTATAAATTGCAGGGATCAGTAGATAATTTCAATCTAAACACATTTGAAGGCTTGCAAAAACCAAAACACTGCTTTGCCATTTTGGTACAATCCTTTCACTGTTGATGTAATTGCCTGTATGAATAGTAGGGGAGAAAGTTTTACACCTGTGGGCCCCATCTCTAGAACTTTCCTTACCATCACCTATCCTTTTTAAATATCTGTAAACTGGCAGCATTCACAGTTTCATTTGTTAATCAGTTCCAACTATCTTGTCATGGCCTTTGGTTACTTCTATTACATCTCATGAAGAATTGTTAACTGTTTATAATATCCAATTGATCTAGTATCTTGAAGACTGTAATCTAGTCACCTATCTTATTTCTCTCCTCCATAGTGGCTGAATTTGTAGACCTCAGCCTCTCATTGTAGCTGAAGTCTCTTTATAATTCAGACACCATCTTAGTTTCCATTGATAGACCCACCCAATTAAATCTTTGTGTTTCTTTTATGCATGGTGCCAAACTTAAGAGAAATGATCCAGCTTTGATCTGATATATGTATTATGCTAATAGTTTACCAAATATTCCATTATCCTTACACTTAAATGCAATTCTAGTAGTGGCCAGCAAACAATTTGTCTCTTTCAGAGTTCTCCTAATGAGAAGCTCTAACAACAGGTTAGTCATAATCATTACCCCTTAGATTCTTCCATATAAAGATTCCTCTTGTTTATTTCCCACTTGGTAATAATCCTGCCAAGGCCCTCTTTCACTGTGTCTTATACTTATTACTTTGCATTTATTTGAAGTGAATTTCATTATCTATTTCTCAAGCCAGCTTAGTAATTTGTCTATGTCCTCATATAAGCTAATGCAATCATTATTATTTTTTACTTCTATCATGATCCTGATATCATGCAGTCCATCAAGCAAGTCATTGACAAACTCAAGATCAGCAGTAGCCCAAGATTGAGCCCTGTGGCATATCACTGACAACCCCAGGCAATTTCAAAAATGCTCCTCTAAGCTGCGTCCCTTGCTCACTTCTTCAATGGTAATCTTCCATCCAGTGAAGGAGTCTCCTCCTTATTATGGCCTATAGATTTAGTTTCTTAATCAACCTCTGATGTGGTACAGTGTCAAAAACTTTCTGGAAGTATATCTATACAACTCTATCTATATCTCTGATGACCATTCCCTCTGGGAACTCCAATCAAGGGGGTGGCCATGGCAAGAGTTTCCACTTATCTTTTCCTTACATACCTCCCTCACATACACCATTCCATGCATTGTTGCACCATCTCCCTCCCTCTAGTACTCTTTCACTTTGTGACCCCATGTCACAGGTGATCTTCCTTTCACACCATTCTCTTCAATTGTACCATCATATGCCCTTCTTTTAAACTTCCCATCTTGCATTCTTTCCAAATACTCTAACCACCTCAAGGTATTACATTTCACCCACTCTACTACTCCACAATTCATTCCCTTTGCATTCCCTGTCATACTAAATCTTTCATGCACTCCCTCATTTCTTTCTTCATTCCATCTAGTCATACCACATGTTCCTCTCAAATAGCTCATTTCCACAGCCTGGATTTTTGACCTCTATGGCTCATTCCACGTCCATGTTTTGGCTGCATAGATCATGGTTGAGAAAATCATGCTGTCCCTTAATCCTTTCTCCACTTCCATCTTTACCCTTCATTATTCTATTAAAGGACTCAGTGACTCTTCCACTGTGTACTGCCCTCTCCCTATTTCCCTTCTCTCTCCTTTTATATCACCAAACTTACCCAAGATAGCTCCCAAATACTTAAATTCTGTCACCTCTTCCAGTCTTTCTCCCTCTATATCTATAACATAGTTATAGCATAATTTCTTCTCACACTCTATTTGATTTTGCACAATGTATACTTTCACTACTTTCCTTTCAAGCACCATTACGTTCTTTTACTTGCATTTACTTTTCATCACCTATGCTTACACAAATATAACAGAAAACTTTCTGCAAGTCCTCTTCGCTCTCAGCAAACAGCACAGTATCATCTGCAAACATACTTGTCACAAGCCACCATATCTCATCACAACACTCCATCTCTGCACTCCCTTTCCCTAGTTTTTCTTTCATTTCTCTTATAATTCCATCTATATATAGGGTATGAATTCATGGTGACATCACAAAGCGTTGCCTCACACCTACATGTATACCAAAACATTTGCTGAACTCTCCATCCACTCTTTCACATGCATTTGCTCCTCTACAGAAGGTTACACACAATCCAACAGTTGTCCCCCTTCCCCATGTATCCTTACCACATCCCATAAAACATTCCAGTCGACTCTGTCATAAACCTTATCCAAATCCATAAAACTGCCTACAGCTTCTTAACCTTTGCTAGATAATTTTACATCGTCATCCTCATAACAAAAACCTGATCCACACATCCCTACCTTTACTGAAACCCCTTTACCTCTATTTTGCATTCGAACCATTACATCACTCTATTAATCAACCCTCCTGCAAACACTTTTCCTGATATACTTAACAGATTTATTCCCCTATAACTGCTACATACATCCTTAGCACCTTTTCCTTTGCATAAAGGAATAATAATAGCTTTCACCCAATCCTAAGGCACAAGTCAGTTTCCTTGCTAAATCACATAACAAACACAACCATTCTTATTACACTTTCTCCTCCATACTTCAACATTTCAGCCATAATCCCATTCACTTCAGATGCAATTCTTACCTTCAACATCGTTATTACTCTTTTTTACCTCCCTTCCTGTTATAGGACCTGTTGCTCACCTTTTCCCACATTCATCATTTCTTCAAAATACTCCATCTTCCTTTCACTTACTCCTTTTGATTCTGCAACTCTCCTTCCTTACATCTCTTATTTAAATTACCACTCTTACATTCATCTCTATCCTTTTCATCTCTTTTCAGTACAATTTCTTATTTTTCCTTAAATTTTTCACTCAGCTACTTCCATAATCATCATCTACTCTTTCTTTGCATTCCTCTATCAGCTTCTATAGTCCACTTACACATTATATTCTTCCTTCCTCCTTTCATAAACTTCCACTAAAACATTCCTTTTGAGTACCTCTATGATCTAAGATAAAGATCACTCTCACTCTGCCATACAAATCTAGGGGATTTGTAATGCATGACCTCTTTTCCCTAAATTCATGTTGTCTCTCAGTTGGGCTGTGATGTTTCTCCTTTGTAAAGAGATCTTTTTGCTTTCTGATTATCTTTTCCAGTATTGTACAGACTACACTTGTTGAGGAAACTGGTTTGTTCTTCAACATAATTTCATATCACTTTTCTTAATTAAAAGTGTGACATAATAATCAGCAATGGCTGTCTGATCTCTGAACTTGTATCATCAGATGCATCTTTAGTAAAATGCAATTTTTGGAGCTTCAGGAGGGCTAAGGTTTAATGGTGTTACACAGATAAACTCCATCACAAAGTTCTGGAAACAACTTCCTCAACCACAATATTTTTTACTTGTTACCTGGGTACTTTATAAACCCTCTCATTGAGCAATTTAGTTTACCAAGTGATATTGTCTTTAATGCTTCAGTATGAATGTACTGGTAAGCACAATCTAAAGTTTGTTTGATTTTAGAGAGGTGGAAGAAAAGCATATCGATGTAGAAGGAAGCTGATGAGATGTGATAAAATTAAGAAATTCTGTGACAATAAATAGGAAAATAATGAGGAGAGCTATGAATATCAGGGAAAATTTGGGGTTGATTAATGTGAATGTAGGTGAAATTCCTCTAGAAATCAACAGAAACTACAGAAAGCTCAGCTAACTTTCCATAGCTGCCAGTTTTGACCTATATGTTGATAATATTTGAAAAGTGTGCAACTGTTATGGTGTCATTTTTTAACCTAGTTGCCAAGAGTTTTGTGCATCGAATACATTTATTTTCATACAAACAATTCCAGCAAACATCAGCTACTTCCACCAAACATCGACCATTTCTACTGAACTTCACTATTTGATGGGACATCACAAATGCCATTAACAAAATTTGACTAAAATACTGAAAATTAGGGAAAATCTTAGCTACCAAGCAAAGTTAGATGAGGTTCTCATATGTTCTATTGATTTCTAGAAGTACTTCACCTACTTTTATGTTAAATGACCCCAAATTTTCCCTTACCCTCATAATCCTTCCCACCATCATCTTTCTTATTCAATACCATAAAATTACTTAATATCATTATATACCAGCGCCCTTCCAAGTTCCTTTTACTCAGAGGATTATGTAATGTCATAATATCTCATCAGTGCCCTTCTAAATCATTTTACTAAGTATCAGGAATCCATTGATATGCTTTACATCTACTTCCATAGGTACTACAGTGGTGCCCTTAAAGTTAAACATTACCCAGGCTAATAATTATGAGATTAATGGATCTGTGGATCATGGTGATGAGAGTCTCATACAGGGACAGGCTGAACTGGAAAGTTAACCTGTGCTGAACTGCCTGAACCTTTAATTATAATTGACCACTTTGTTTATACAGTCTTGTCACTGGTTTTGCTTAGTTTTTCAAATATCCCTTGCCTGAAAGTCAGAAACTTTTTACTCATGTATCATTAGCCACAGAGTTCAGGTACTTTAATTTACCAAATAACATTTCTCCTCACCTGAATCCTACAGAATGGCCATAATGGTTCTCTCTGCAGCTGTGTAAAATACATAAAGATATCTCTATATGAATAGAGAAATAAAATCATCATAGTAGAAAGTCAGCATTAATGAAAAAATTTAAAAGGGATTTATGAAGATGGAAACAAAAGAAACTACCCTAGAAAGCCTCATCTGATTATAGGTGATATCAATGTCAGATATGACTATGTAGGGTAAACTGTTAAAACAAAGACAAGCATATTTTCAGGAAGAGGGAACACAATTGATTAGGATATTACTGCATAGCAGTAAGGAGAATATTATAGTTACTCAAAACATGGGTAAAGGTAATGAGCAAGTTAAAAACCTCTGCTAGTGTCACTTGTCACTGTAATTATGTATAAAAAAATCATAAAAAATGACTAAGATAGTTTTCAACACCTATCTATACTGAATGTAACCAGATGCCAAAAATATAAGAATCTCAGAATACCAGTTGATAACCACATCAGATGTTGGTTCTTAATCTAATCATCAAATTACCTACACAATCTCATGTTTTATTTTGAATAATCTGCTAAGAGAATGGTAAAAAATAATTGCTGCATCTTAACACAAACTTTACAGCAATATTTTATCATGATATGAGAATCTCTGAACTGAATACATTACTGAGCATAGACAATTGTAATAGTTGCTGTAGCAACTGTGTGATAAAATCTTCACAGATCACTCAGAAAAACACTAGCATAAATGGCATCGAAAACATGCACCTCAAGAGAATGTATTGGGGAGAAATTATCTTATCAAAAAGTAAAGATTTATGAGGTTAATTGTACTAGAGCTAAGTAAAATTTGAGACCTGGAGAGAGGATAAGTAAATTTTGCATGAGTGACAGAGAAAACTAATCAATCGACAAGTAACCTCCAAGGCTCATAAGTACTCAGCTTATTTATGGTTTGTCAGAATTTCTCTTCTGTTGTTCTACCTCTAAATTCATTTGATTACACTAGCTATTCTTATTTTAGAACAGCAAGCAAACCGTGAAATAACTGGTGATCTCATCCTATAAAATAATACCCACCTGTCTTAACTACAAGTTTCACTGATCATTTATTCCATAAAAGTAAATGCCTATATTCTAAATTTTTTCATTCTACATCTTGCATAAATATACATGAGTAATAAAAATTATCACTTCAATCCAGCAAGCAACAAAAAATTGCTGGTATATGTATGAAAACAGTGCATCAATAGCATATTTAACAGTTAAGCCTACAAGTATCTCATTCTATCTTCTTTAATGAGGCAGTATGTAGGATTCATTCAAAAGAAATAACAACCACTCCATTACTATGAAACATATGTACAAATAGAATTGTGATATTCTATATAACATCTATCTACCATAGGTACTTTTGGAAGAAGTTGGCATTAGTATGAAAATAATTCATGGTTTTATACCAAGCCAACTTTTTATATGTTCCTTTATAGGCTGATAATACTGTAATCTAAGAAGCATCATTTCTTGTGTAGAACGAACACCATGTAGCAAGCCTGATTCACTTTCAAATACAAGAATTACTGAGCAAGTAAGGACAAAGACAACAAAGATAAAAGCTACAAGAAAAACCCTAAGAAATGTCTTTACACTGAGCCTGCTTATCCGTCCCCTAAGCAACCTTTGGGCCCCACCCCTTGTTAGATCTTGAGGAAGAGATAATGGAACTTTTAACTTCTCTCTTCTGGTTGCTGTCATACTATTTGATACTGTATTTGCTGAATGTTTTTCTTCTCTATCTGTCAGTGGAAGTCGAGGGTCACTTTGGTTATGAGGTGGTCCCAGAGTTTCTGTTGATGAAGTATCACCAAATTCACTTGTGTGACCTCGACCAGTGTAGTCATAGAAGAGTTGCTGTTGTAACATTGTTTCCTCCCCTGAGAAAAATTAAGAAGTTACTTACAAGAAAATAATATTACTACCTATAGAGTAAACAAAACCAACCATGTTCAGCACAGGATAAATTGAACATTATTGTATCATCTGTTAATATGAATGTGACTGCTGTTGCAAAGAGTGTAATTTGTTAAGTTACAAGCAAACCTCATATATATGCCCTTCCACCATTTTCCAAATGAGTGAGACAGATGTCCACAAGAATGAAGGACTTAACAGGTCAAAGGCTCAAGCTTGCAGTCATTACTTTGCTGACAACAAGTCAAAAGTCTTCTCAATTCTCAAAAACTAATTAAAGTACTCCCATACCAATGTTACCATGCAACCATAGGAAAACTTATCTCATTAATGATAAGAATGTTAACTTGTAAGTTATGAACAGAAATATCATGCAACTGCATAACATCACTAGAATCAACTAACATGCATTGACATGATCTATGCAAATAAAAGAACAAACATAACTAGTCTGAAGTAAACCTACACATCTAAGTCACTAAAAAATATACAGTATTTCAATATTTCTATCAATAAAAGTCCATAGATTTATTAGTACTGATTTAACAAGCTAAAGCTCTGAAAAATTCCCCAAAAGACCTTTACAGTTAAAAGAAAATGGGCTTCAAGTTCAAGAAACTCATGTCTGATCCTAGACAGGGCAAGCTGAATAAATGTGTAGTTAACCTCTGTCCTGCTTTTATTTTAGATCGTCAGTTACACAAAATGAAATACAAAACCAAGCACAGTTGCCCCATCATTAATTAGGGTCTCACAAAAGTATGTGATAGTGGTGCTGCATCATCATGTCCCTTTTCCTGTGCCTTAAATTTAAGGCTAGTTTCAATCTGAAAATGTTCTAATTTTTATAATTTTTGGTGTTGCTTGGGTGGCTGGTTGTTTGGGCTTTAGGCCTATAAACTGCCAGGGTCATTCAGGCCATCAACGTCAAGCTACATCCACCAACTGAAAAATCTTTAACACCTTCCTCGGGTGTTAAAGAAAATTCTAAGATCACATACACTCACACTGTGCATGTAGTCCATGTGTTGTTTAAAGTGTGAAATTGTATAAAGAGGCTTCTAAGGGTGTCTGAAAAATGCTAAATGATTCAGTTTCTTGAGGGGAGGTCACTCTTCTCTTGACCTATCCCCTAAAAATCATCATGTGAAAAAATCCTGGAAAGATTTCTGATAATGCAAACAACCAAATAGTGGTAGTTACAGATTGACAAAGCTCCAACATGATGTCAAAACCCATCAACTCAAGGTAAGTCTTAGAAAACAATTGCTGATAAGAAATAAGAAATGGGTGGTTGGGGAGACATGAGTGTCCTCAAGAAACTCTGTCTTGGCTGAGAAATATGTCTCCTGCACTCAAAACTTCTCTTTTGAACCTGATGACAAGCTAAGGATACAAATTTGCGGTCAAACATTAAGCTATTATACATGTGGGGGGATGGAGGCCACTTGCTGATCCTTTGTCTCAGGTGGAGTCTTTAAAATAACATAAGACCATTCAAAAATGCATGTTTTGAGGTATGAAAAATGTTTTCTCTCTGGGGCAGTGTCACGAGAGGTATCTTAGACCTCTAAGAATTAGAAACCCCTTTATCCCTTATTTTACTGGTGAGGTAAATGCCTGTCACCCCAATTAGATAGCTATGACACTAACTTGGCATGCTTCCACCCTCAGACCAATCAACAATCCTACACCAGCAATGATATCATTGTCCTCTGGCTGTCTGTGCACATGTACTTCATCATTACCAGAATAAAAAGTCAACCTGGGAATGGTCACTTTTGATTTAGAGAAAAGTTTCTCAAAATAAAGGGGATGGAAGGGTGGGGAAAACGACCAAGAAAATTGCTTGAAGGGCACTACCTTGAAGAGAATGCATTTTTCATACATCAAAACATACATTTCTCTCCAGTGTTACTCTAACTTGCAAGCCAAGAGATTATTTCAGAATAGAGGAAGGGGAGGTACAGGAAAACCACTACCTTAACAGGCATCTTTGATACACTATGGTCCTTCTGCCATGATGGCAGCAACTCCAGGACCACACAAGATCAATCCAGATAGAGATGTTATAGGAAAGCCAAAGACCTCCATGTTAAACTTTCCCAATGGAAGGGGAAGTTTCCTAGAAAGGATAACAGAAGAGCTTATGTATCCAAGCTTACAGCTTCGAACAAACAGACAATACAGCTTTAGAAAAACAAGTTTCTTGGTCCAGGAAGAGGTGTCCATACTAAAAGAGGTTTTAAATTCCTGGGTACAAAAAGATGTTTCTCTCAGAATGTTTGGGGATCAACGTGATTCACCTGCCATAAGTAGACCTTATATCTAGACACTGCATTGTAACTCTCTAATTCTTCTTACCATGAAGCATCATGTGACAAGATGGAGTCTCATAATAAATTACTGAGCCAATGAGAAATCTGACTGCAACAAGTGTAGGACTGTGATATTCCCTGTCAGGTTGTAGGATGGAGACAATTATACTCTCAGTAAAGAGACTGGATAAACTTAACACAAATAAGTCTGAGAGATTTTGAAACAAAAACCTACCAAAAGTTGTTCCTGTAGGGTATTCTAGTAGAATCTCATGCCCTGGTATCTAAGAAAAATGCTAAAAAAAAAAAGAATCCTAAGATGGGGAATTTCCAAACTTCAGAAAAACCTGGATCTTACAAGGAAAGGTTGGAAGGACCCCCAAACTAAATAAAAAATTTGAGTGGATATATGAAAATTGAGAAGATTATCATGTTAGTGCTCTTCAAATCTCAGGTGATGAAATGTCAGAAAAACCTCCAGGTGCAAATGCCAAAGTCCACAGCACTGACAAAGCTTTGCTCCTGAAACAAGGCTGCAGTGGTCTATAAAACTTTATATATCAGTTAAGGATAATTAGTCAGGTAAAAGTTTTCCCTGTAGATGACTAGGAAAAAGAGATTAATTGGTTTCAGTTCATGGTCAAGACATATGATACTATCCAATGTCAAACATCACAGAAACTTAGGCTAGTATCATAAAATTTGCCTTGTGGCAAGCAGACCTATTAAAAGAGTCAACATCCATGAAGGCACCCTTGAAAAGCATCTCTTCCTATAAACATTGTTTTCATGGATGCATCTTGATAGAGCTTTCTCTTTTAAAAGAAAGACCATAGAAGTCTTGTTCATTGGTCATTCCATTATCCATGAGAAACAGAATCCTGCATCTGGGAATTGGGAATCATAAGCTTTCAGAGAATACTGAAAAATAAGGACAGAGGCACACTGCGTAGTCCAAATATCTGTTCCATCATGAGAGAGAGAAGCCATCATCAACTATAGTAATTCAAGCCAAGTAAAACCCTGACTAGGATCAAGGGAGACTTCCTGGATGGTGACAGAACTTGTTTTAATTATACCATACTTGCAAAGTGTGGGTGGTACATTTCTCAATTGATTATAATTATCAGAAAAACAATGAGGAACAGCTAGAAGTTGGGTCTCTTTCTTATGCTATGGTCCTGGATCCTTAACCTTATAGGAAAAGGGAGCTATGTGACCTTGTAGAGGGGTAGCAGATTAGTCTGACTAAATTCTTGGCCTGAATATCCATTAGGGGAGTCCTGTAACTGTAAGGAGGTAATAGATAAAAAGACAACTCTAATAAGTTGTCCTGAGAAACAACAATAGGCACAATGAGCCACTGATAGATAAATCACACTCAAGAAACTCAAGCTGAATCTCAGAACAAGATTATTAACCATATGATGAATTAGCATGGAAGTGGATATGGATGTGGATCAAAGAACAGACATACCATTGAAACAGCTACAACCAGCACATCAAAAATAAGAAGAAAAGAAGACCTGGTAAGAATTATGAAAGAGAGGAACTTAAGGTATACTGGGACTTGCAAGACAATAACCTAGAACAAAGGACAAAGACCACTACATGAAGACTATAAGCTCCCATACAAAGATGCTGCTTCTGGTCAATACAGGGTTGGCTTCATATTGTCCCCACAAATAGCTGAAAGAACTGATAATGTAAACTACAGAAGTGAAACAAAAATGAGCATATCAATAAATCTGCAAAACTGTCTCATACAAGTACAGTAATCCCTCGATTTACTGAACCCTGATATAACTGATTTCAGATTTAATAGACCAGGCAAATAATAATACATTAATTAATAATAATTGAAAAGATATAAAAAAATAAAAAAATCTCAAATGCTGCACCATGCACATTTCATATTGCACTTGTTTCTAGTAGCATGGGGTATACTCTCTTTGTTTCGGTTTCAGTCTGCCTCAAGCTATCGTGTGGTCTGGTTGTATACAGAAAATTTTGACTTTATTTACTTAATAATTTTGAAATTCTTACAATTCAAAATGGCACCAAGTGACAGATGAGTTAAAAGAAAGCATGTGAACTGTATATTGTATCAATGTATATTGTATCAAATAATGGTTACATTTGATTTAATGGACTTTCGGCATTAACAGACACTCCATCCCCCTATTAGTCTGTTAAATCGAGGGAGTACTGTATGTACTTGCCAATAGGAAGATCTATGACTGAAAAAGAATAGGTCCATAATTTTCTGCAAGAAAATAAAGAAAATGTAAAACACAGAAAATATAGTAATATTAGGTGATCAGAATAGCCATGGAAGACAAAAGAGAGAAGTCAAAGACAGCATTTAATGTTAGAAATAAAAATGCTGAAAGTGACAAAGTTATTAATTCCTGTGTTTTCAACTCCTTATCAATAATGAATATTTTCTATACACTTAAGAAAACTCATAAGTAATCTTGCCATAGGTAGGACCATGAAGGACAAAGATACACTGACAAGTCAATGAAGGATTTATTTCTACTGAATAATAAAGACTTATTCAGATATGTTAAATCTATTCCATCACTGTCATGTGATTCAGACCACAGTATGGTGCTGGCTAAACAAATGTCAGTAAATTCAAGAATGAA